>PVJX010001103.1:167088-181768 GCA_004027295.1 Dolichotis patagonum | reverse complement strand
GGTGCCCAGCCCTTCTTTTATTAATCTACTTATCTCTTGTTTAATTTGAATTAATATTTCAGTTTTGGTCCCACTTACAAGGTCCTGAAGATATCTCTTTATGTCCGCTAACGCTGTGTTTGATGTTGCATTTTTGCTGCCCTCAATCTCTTTTGTATTTACCTCTCCTGGATCAATGTTCTCAGGGTTGGGGGCTGGGGGTTTTTTGTTATTCCTCCCTTTCATCATGTTTTTGGTTCCTTCCAAACAAATGTACATTGTAAGTCCCAGCCCCTTTTCTTGTTGTTTAAGACTCCTCTAGAGGGTGCAGGCTAGGAGCTTTAGTCCTCTTCAATAGGTTATCAGAGATTAAAGTTCCCCCATGGGCAGTGTGCACTGGCTCCTCCCCTCCAGGCCAGTCAACCTTTGCAGGCCTTCACTGCGTCAGTGTGCACTCATCTCAGGGAATTAATTTGTAGCGACTCACTGGGTCCTGGCCAGGGGCGCGGCCTAGTCCAAGCATATTCCACCAATCTGCTCGGCGAGGGGAGCAACCAACTGAAGCCACTTCCTTATAGAGTTAGGGCTCTCCTGCCCAAATCCAATATGTTGTCCAGCCAGTTTCCCCTTTCCCATGGGAGGGTCTTATTCCCATCACTCACTGTGTGTTGATGCCAGTCCCTGAGAACTGCTGGGCTCCCCAACCTCCAACTTCAGCCCGGCTGAGGTGGGAATTCACGGTGCCTCTCGGTGGGTCTCATGCAGGGCCAGTCCAGGCGAGCTGCACACAGGGCTGTTCAGCTCCGCGCTCCGGCGGCTCAAGCCAGTGGATTCAGCACGGATCGCTTGTGCAGGTCTCTGGCAGGAATTCAGGTGGCTCAAGGAGGGCGCCATGCTCACTGATCTAATCTTCACTAATAGTAGCCCCAGGACCCCATATTCGAGTGGTTTTTTGCACTTTAGTTTCTTCGTGGGTTGTAAGAGTCCATCTCTCTCTGTTTGGGTCTCTCCAGGGTGTTTTATTCTGGCATTTGAGCTGTCTCTCTCAGAGAGGGTCCCTCTCCTGCTACCTAGCGGTCTGCCATCTTTTTTTCCCTCTGTTTTCAAATTTTCTAGAGTGATCAGCCATTGCTTTTGAAAACGTATAGTACAACCAAATAATACATGTGAATCTTTCTTCTTTAAATTTTACTTGTATGTTTGAAGTTTGCAACATGATATGCTGTGTTGCCTTTTTTTTTTTTAACACAGGTATTCTGTGCAGTAGTTTACTATCTGCTATTGTTTATCTGCTCTGCCCACTTTCCTAACTGCAAGGTTCTCACATTTGGAAATCAGTATGGGAAGCTGTAGGCTAAATCATCAGAAGATCCAAATACTAGAACTAGCCTGGAACTAACCATCTGAAACAAATCTCTGAATACCAACCACCTCATCTTTACCTGGGGATAGGATTTGGCTTTAATTCAAACAATAACAATACTACAGTGGGGCATTGAAGGGAATATTTTGAAAGCTTAGTCAAGAATTGAATCTGGATGGTTGAAAAGGCTTCTGTGATTGACTAGTAATATCTGATCAGAAAGAAATGCATTGGCCCTGAAGCAAGGCCAGCAGATTGCTGTAGCTGCTGGTTTCAAACAGGAGCCTAAAGAGAATTCTTTCTGTGGTCTGTTGGCCATTTCAGAACTTTGGAAATGGAATGCTCAATTCATCAGAAAGAAATAGCAGGTGAGTATGGCAGACTTTAGGGGGCCCGAAGGAGAGAGACCCTGGCGCATCGGAACCTGCACTGTGCGGTTGACTCAGGGTGCCAGGAGACCTTGGCGCCTCGGGACCTGCACCGTGCAGTTGACTCAGGGTGCCAGGAGAACAAGGAGCTCCTCCCCTCTCTGGGAGGCAGCTGAGAGTGTGGCCAACTTTCGGCAGCCCGGAGAGACTCTGGTGCATCAGGACCTGCACCGTGCGGTTGACTCGGGGTGCTGGGAGACCTTGGCACATCGGGACCTGCACTGTGCAGTTGACTCAGGGTGCCAGGAGAACAAGGAACTCCCCCCCTCTCTGGGGGCAGCTGAGAGTGTGGCTGACTTTCAGCAGCCCAAAGGAGAGAGACTCTGGTGCATCAGGACCTGCACCGTGCAGTTGACTTGGGGTGCTGGGAGAACAAGGAGCTCCTCCCCTCTCTGGGGGGCGGCTGAGAGTGTGGCCAACTTTCAGCTGCCCAGAGACCCTGGTGCATCGGGACCTGCACAGTGCAGTTGACTTGGGGTGCCAGGAGAACAAGGAGCTCCTCCCCTCTCTGGGGGGTGGCTGAGAGTGTGGCTGACTTTCGGTGGCCCGAGGGAGAGAGACCCTGGCGTGTAGGGACCTGCACTGTGCAGTTGACTTGGGGTGCCAGGAAAACAAGGAACTCTTCCCGTCTTTGGGGGACAGCTGTGATCCTGCCTGCATGTGGGCTGAGAATCAGACATCTCAGGTCATCCTGTCCCCATTCCATGTCACTCCTCCCCTCCCCCCTGCCTAGCAAGTGGGAGCCAGTGAACTACTCATCTTGTGAAAAGATTGGCTATGTTATTTAGAATGAGCTCTCCATATGCAAAGATAAGGACAGCCATTTGAAAGAAAACAAGAGACAATATGACAGATAGTAAAGATCTCTGGTTGTCTAGCTTTGAAATTTATGCTTTCTTATGTCCCATTCCATTCTATTTTGTTGTGTTTAATTTTACTCCCTTTTAAAATAACATAAAATAAAATAATAAAATAAAATAAAATAAAATAAAAAAACAAGTAAAACTCTTGAAAACTCAGGCATGCATAGGAGAGGGCTTTCTGAACAGAACCTCAGTTGCACAGGAAATACCATCAAGATTATGTTTCCCAAATATGAAAAAGCAGAAAAGAGAGAAAAAGCTGGGCATGGTGGCACATGCCTATAATCCTAGCACTTGGGAGGCTGAGGCAAGAGGATTGCTGTGAGTTCCAGGCCAGCCTGAACTGCATAATAAAACCCTGTCTCAAAAAGACAACAGCAGTAGCAAAAAAATTACAAGCAATTGTATTCTGAAATTCTAAGTATTTTTTTTGTTGTTGTTGTTCTGGGGTTTTTTTTGTTTTGTTTTTTGGACAGGTTTTGCTATGCAGCTCAGGCTGGCAATATTGCTTCAACCCCCCCCACCACCACCACCAGTGTTGGAACTATGGGCATGTGCCACCATGCCCGGTTCTAAGTATGTTTTTGCTGAGCTTCTGTTTTCACTCCAGTACAGTGTGAGAGCTCCTTTGCAAGACTTCCATTTCTTTGGATATGTTAAAGTCTTTATTGTTACTCTGAGTGTGATCTATTTTAAATAAAAATAAATGCCCAGAAAAAAGAAAAAAAAAAGAAAGAAATGCAATGATTGATAATTAATGTCTGGCACAGAATAGAAGTCCTGTATCTACAATCTAGTTATCATTCTTAGGAAAGGCATCTCTAATACCCCTTTTAATTCTTAAATTATACTTCTTCATTCATCTTGCTTTTCCATGTTGCATTTTCTCCTTTCTTAATACATCTTTTTATAGATTATCAAAATTTAAATTAATGACCAAATTAGATTTGGTAAGTATTGCTCATATTTGATAACTGTTTGATCTAAGAAATGTAAAGGTAAATAGGATTTGATTCTTTCCCCCTAAGGATCCCTTGGTCTTGGAGGTTGGAGTATGGAACACAAAACTACATTTCACAAAAGATTTCCTTAAATGCTAAAGGAGGCTCAGCCTAGTAGTGATGGCTAAGGGCTTTATTCTCAAACAGACAGGGCTGCAGGGACTCGGGTACATGGGAAGCAATAGCCCCGTGCAGAGGAGGGAGGTGTATCAGCGAGTCTCGGACTGGCTTATTCCATCCTTGCATGTGGCCCAGTTCTGCTTTCCCAGTGTCTGCTTGTCTCTGTGATGCTAGGAGTCAAGGAGATGGGTGATTGTGCATCAGAATGAGCCTATGCTGTCTTGCTGGCCCTGGCTGGTAACACACAGCAGCAGGTCACCAGGAATAGGGCCTATGTGAACAGTGGCAGCAGCATTCTTTTAGGATGCAGTCACTGACGTTAACTGAGATACCCTCTCCCTCTCATCCCAGGAATGGGGAGCCCAGATGTAGGGACACCTGCCCTCTGAACAGGTGTTCAAAAAGAGGAATAGTAAAGGCAGAGCTTTCCCTGGGAGGCTGGATCTGGGCAAGTAACACTGGATGCTTTCTTGCTTTTGCCAATGGTGTTGGTCCCAAGTGCGTAACCCTTGCAGGGAGATATATTTTTATTTAACAGAAGGATTAGAAACTCCTGGTTCATAAAAGTACCTGAAATGGGGCCTTGGAACTCTCATGGGAAATAGGTCCCGATATCCTCAAAAGTCTCTTCAACCCTGAGGATCTTTGTCTCCCTCCCTGCAAAGTACCCCCTTTGAAGCCAGGCCATCATTCATCCTGCCACACGACATCACTCTGTTTGTATGAGGAATCATAGGTTACCTGCCCTCCAACCCCAGCTGCTCTCCAGCCATGAAATCTTCAGCAAACAAATAAATCTTCCTGCCTCAGTTTCTTCATTTACTAAGTGAGTATAGTACTACTACTCACTTCCTGAGGGTTAAATGAGCCTCTAGGCCTTCAGTGGGTAATGAAAGGCAGGGGGGTGGAAGAAACGGAAATCATATACTCCAAAAAAAAAAAAAAAAAAAGAACCCTTGAAAATGGAGAGTTCTTAAATTTTTGAAATGTTTTAAAACTGATTCTAATAAATTAAAATTTAAATACCAATGGTTGCCTTTTGTTCTAGAATTCTTAGAAAGATCTGAGAATATTCTGTGCTGCTGTTGCCCAAGATGTCTTTCTTCAGCTGGCTTCTTTTCTGAAGATATTGCAGTGAACACAGTTGTCCCTTCCCACCCTGCACCCACAAATAGTGAGAAGAACTGGTGAGAGAAGAAAGAGGAGAAGATAACCTCAACAGATAGGCTTTACTGGAGATGTGAAGGGAGTTATGTAGATTACAGATTGCTGTTAGGAGCCAGGAAGCTGTGTTCTGGTCACGGACCAACTGTAGGCCTTGGGCAAGTCACGTGACGTGACAGGTTTTCCTCTTCTCTGAATAATAGGGAGGGGGTCTGAGATAGATGACATCTGAGGCTCCCAGTTGAGATATTCTGGGAAATGGGAAGACTGAAAAGTAAGTCACTAATTGATTTCTGGGAAACAGAAGGAAGGAGACTTCTATTGTGGGAAATTTTTAAGCGAGTTTGGAGACAGGACAGAGGGTCAAGTGACACGAAAACAAGGGTGTTTTGGGACAGAGTGAAGCCTGGGTATTTGGACAGCTCTGTTTCTAGTTTTCCCTGTGACCTAGAGACTACCACTCAGGTTGCAAGGCAGAAAATGGCGATGGAAACTGTGTCCTCTTCCCAGCTTCACAGGGATTGTGCCGTTACCATGGTGATGGCTAGGGGATGTGATGTGTGCCTTTGTGCCGCCACAACCTCCTTCTTTGTTCTCATCCCAACTACAGGTACTACCTCTGGGGCTGGAAGAAAAGGCCCAAGTAGGGGATTTCTGTGTTTGTTTGACTCACCTCAGGAGCAAATCTCTTTCGCCTCTACCATTCCTTCTATCCTACAAGGGATTCAGTTTTTTGACTGTAAGTTCTGAGGCATTTGGATCCTATTTCTTGAGGGAGGTAAAGACCAAAACCTTTGATATATAAGACCCACTAAATGAGAACAGAATAGTGTGGTCCATTCCTTTGTTCTGTCTCTGACAGTGGTAGCAAGAAACGCTTTCAGGGGAGAACACAGTTGCCTCCGGTGAAGTCAATTTCTAAAGGTTAGGGATGTGAGCCTCTTTGACTTGCCCCGTAATAACTCATTCTGGCTTTATCATTCATGTGAGCTCCTCTAAGCCTGTCTGGAACTTATTTATTCTTTCAGCCTTTATTGGATTCCAAGGGGTAGAGGCAACCCCAGAGACTTGTGGTTGAGTTGTGCCTTCATCAGTCAACTGTGGCTTCCAATGGAGAAGTAATATTCTCTGTAGAAAATTCTCTGCTGGGTTTTTTTCCATGACTCTGCCACTAAACTACTATGACCCTGAGCAAAGTCCTTATATGTCTGTGAGTCTGGGTTTGCTAACCTGGAAGACAGGAGCAGGAGCATGTCAGCCCTCCAGTTCATGGGGTGGCTGCCTTCTGAAGGCCAGACTGTACCCAGCTCATAATGATGGCTGGACATGGCTCCTGGCACATCACAGCAATTCAGTGGGTGGCTGTCAAGTGGAAGATATAAGTGGAGACAACTTCAGCAGTGATAGTCCTGTACTAGTTGGAACTCCTGATATCAAGTGAGCAGCACCAACTCAGATTAACTGGTACAAATATAGAGAATATCCAGCTGTGAATCCCAGGAGCAGAGCTGCTTTAAGTAGATTCCATGGGCTCCCGAAAATCATCTGGGCAGAAACCACTGGAGTAAAAAATAATTTTGCTTGTGTGGGGCCCACACTTTGGCAGGAAAGATACTGAACAAAGATATCTGGGTTTCTCATCCTGCCCTCTCCTTCTGAGTTCATTGACCTTGGCTGAGTTATTGTTTTCTAAGCTCTGGCTGTTAGTTCTGCAAAACAGGAAGGAGAACACTTGCTTGGCATAGGGTGTGTTATGGTCTGAATGCTGTGTCCTCCCCAAATCCAGGTCAAAATCTTTATCCATCAGGTATTAGGAAATGAGGCCTTTAGGAGTAATTAAGTTATGAAGGAAGACTTCTCATTTGTCTGAATGCGCCTTTGGAAAACAGGCCCAAGAGAGCTCCTTTGCCCCTTTTACCATGTGAGGACACAGTGAGAAAGTGCCATTTATGAGCAAAGAAAGTGGGCCCCCACCAGACAGTGAACCTGCTGGTACCTTGACCTTGACTTTCCCAGCTGGAGGACCATGAGAAACAAATCTCTTTTGTTTATAAACTATTGAGTCTATAGTATTTTGTTCTAGAGTACTGAGTTAAAATGTATAAAAGGTAAAACATGAAAAATTAATTACCAGCCTTAAAATGTACTTTCAGTGCAGGGTGGGTGGCAAGTACCTTATTTTTTTATTTTTTTTAAATTTTTTATTAATTTGAATGTAGTAAAATACAACAGAACAGGATGCAATAAATCCAATTGAGACAGTGTAGTCAAATTGGTACAGAACTTCACAGCAGGTTACCAGGATAACAGTCATAGGTACCATAGTATATCTCATTATCTTCACAATAGTTGTTCTTTCAATCAGGCATAGCAAAATCAAAGGAAATACAGAATATTATAGAACTTATCAAAACAGAATATTGAATAGAGCAATACCATTAATCAGGACAAAGCAAAACAGTGATAACAATATTTGCCTTCAAAGAGATGGTAGAAGGAAATCCCCCTTATTTACTGTATTACATATGGTCAGCCTCCCAAGAGATGCTCAGATCTCTGGTTCCCACTTGCTAATGGGGGGGGGAGATGGGGTGTTTGATTCTCAGCCTGCACGCTGGTAGACTCACAGCCGCCTACCAGGGCAGTGAGCTGGTTGCTCGGTTTCCCAGCGCCCTAAGTTCCAACATGGCACAGATCTCAGGAGACGCTGCTGGTTCTCTCCCAGGGGTGGCCATGGCTTGCCAGACCATAGCCACTTACCAGGGCAGCAGGCTGGTTGCTCACCAAGTACCTTATAGTTTTAAGTAAACATGAAAGCCTAATTTGCTTTGCATGGATTCATTTTGGAAGAATGTTCAAGACATGCCTGCAAAAATCTCTTCTTGTGCTGAGTTAGATCTAGTGCTTATTGAACTCTTTACATGGAATATTTAATCCTTACTAGACTCAGTGTCATAGATATTAGTGTCATCCCCATTTTAAAGAGGGAGACACTGAAGCTTTATGAAGCCCATAGCTTCACCAGTGAGCAAGATGGTGGGGAGTGGAGGAAGGAGAACAAAACTGAGGTCTCACTGAACACCTAGCATGAGCTGTGTCTTATAGGCCATCATTGCATCAAAGTTGTCCTCACCTGGTGTGTAACAGCTGAATGAGGCTGAGATTGTAGATCCAATGGCTCCATCTTACTGATGTTTAGAGGAGCCAGCACTAAGTCCCAGCTTTCTAACTTCCATTATGTAGCTGTCAGAGTTCTTAAAAGAAAGCCTCAGAAATGTAAAGCAAAGGAATGTGTCTTATTACTTTTTGTGCTGCTAAACCAGAACACTCAAGACTAGGTAATTTATAATGAACAAAAATGTATTCATCTTCATGGATCTGGAAATCAGAAAGTCCAAGACAGAGGAGTGATATTCCATGAAGTCTCCTTGCTCCTATCATCTCGCAGTGGAAGGTAAAGGTAAAACAAATCATGGGAGAATGAGCAAAAGAGTAAGAGGGGCCTGAACTGGCTTCATAACAAGCCCAGCTTCACAATAATTACCTCATTTCATGATAATGGCATTAATTCATTCATGAATACAGAGCCTTCATGACCTAATCACCTCATTAGGCCTCATCTTCCAACACGTGTGCATTAGTCATTAAGTTGCAAAAGCATGAACTTTGGGAGACATATCAAACCATAGGGAGATAAATTCAAAGACAGCTGAAGAGCCAGTTGAATTGCACACACAGGAGCAGTGTCCAAGTCATATTGCAGCTTTGGTTTGTAGGACAGTCTCTTGGCTACAGTTAAGCACCATCTACAAAATCTGGCATCACCAACACCACCACCATGAATACCATCCTCAGCATGGATACCATCCTAGCTCCCATAACACCATCTTGCTGTGTCTTGTATTGTTCTTGCTTCCTCATATTGCTATCCCTGGATTCAAACTCTGGTTTGAAACATCTCTACATATGATGAGTTGAACAAAAGTTGTATGCCCCTGTCATAACTGCAAGGGAGTCTGGGAGACTGGCAATTTCAGCTACTACAATGGGAAGCAATAGTACTACCAGATAGACAAAAATGGTATTGAGTCCAAATTCTGAAAAGGATCTTTTAGGTCTTTGATTCAAAACTAATGTTCCTGAAACACTGACTGTGATGAAGTGACATCTTGGGAAAGACTGGTTTACTCTCTTATGCTACTTTAAGAAGCTTAAAACAAACACCATGAGTCCCCTACTTGCTTCTGGTGAGGGAGTGCAGCACATGTCCTCCACTGGGTTTTCGGAAGCCTGTTTTCAGCCCAGCTCCTCTGGGAGGAGAATCTGCAGAGTGTGTACTGGGTCTGATTCATGGGCATATGGCGCTGTGTCATTTTGTTGCAACATAAATAAAAATATTTGACATGGAAACTTAAGGGATGGAGGCTTCTGGAGCCCCCACACTCTATCAGCTGCTGCAAGCTGTGAAGGGAAAGATGTGTCTGATGCCCAGACTGCCTCCGTGGGAAGCTGCTGGGGAGGCGGCCTCTTCTTGGCTGCTTGTTGGTGGTCTTTCTCCTTATGCCTCCTCCTGTCCCAGCCTTGTCTCCCGAGAAAATTGGGCTTGGCTTAGAAAGAAAAAATCACAAGATTCTAGGTCTCAGAAGGAGGAGTCAGAATTGAGGTATCAACCTCAAACATCTGAGGAAGCCAGGACTTCTCACGGGTCTGGAGGGTCTTCTCCAGTGACCAGATAGATTATGAACTCTGCCATGGCTCAACTTGTCTTCAGATGATATCATAAAGTATCCTCTTTCAGAGGAGCTTTTAGCTCACTTATTGAAATATTTAAATAAACTCATTTGCATGGAATCTACAAGTTATTAAAAGTTTCCTTCATCAGATATTTCATTTGCTGCTTCCCCCAAATTGATTGGGAATCATTAGCCCCTGTTATCAATGGGCAAGCACCACAGTGAAGTGGTTACCCCTACCACATGGCTGGTTGATGTTGCAGACTGGGACAGTCTGCCTGACTTTCAGGCCACAGTTGTTCAAGACCAAAGATTTTGAATCAGAAAGAACCTTAGAATTCTCCTCATTTTACAGTGGAGAAAACTGTGGGTTAGACTAGTCAAATCACATAGAATGTTTGTCACAGGTAGTTAGTGGCCAGATGGAGATTTGAATCAGTGGAGCATGATTTTGTGAATTAGAGAAACTCTAGTCTGCCCTTGCTTCTTTCCCAGCCAGCCTACCCAATAAAATGGACATGGTGGCATCCATGGGATAGAATTGCTTTAATAGTACGCAGAGCAAACTATGAAAATGTTGAGCTCCTCAAGCAAGACTTCACACACAGTAGGACTATCAAATGTATTACTTTCTCACTTCCCAGCAATTCTGGTCCCTATCTGGGCCCTGGCAGCTGACTCACTAGAATGTCTGCGATGTTGGAGATGTTGTCTGTCTCCTGCCTTGTGGGGCCTGGCAGGTCAACTCCCTCATTAACCACAATGACTTTGATGAAGTGCCAGCTTGTCATTCTAAAAATATCACATTATTAGGACCTAATAGTCTCCCTCAGTCACAACCCACGAAGCTATCCTCAAAACAGCCAGATAACTGAGATTTTTCCTCCCATGTCATACATGCCAAGATTTTATAAGCAGTGATTGCCATCTTTATTTTTTCCAGTTTCTCATTTTCAAGAGTTATTTATGCATACATCTTGCAAATATGTGTCTCCTGCCTTTCCAGGTTGGTGACTTGAATAAATGTCCCTCTTCCCTCCCTCCCACCCTCGGTTTTTGGCTCCATAATATCTCATTATATTCTAAAGAGCTATCTGCAACACAGGGTACCACAGATGCAATTAAATCTGCTTCTGTAGCAACATTGCTCTTAAGCAAAATATATTGATCGTCGAAGCTTTGGACCCACTTTAATCAAGTAATCCAAACAAGGCTGAAGCTTCAAAAGCTGAGCAATATGCTCGGCTTCAAAGCGCTTACTTATACACTGAATTAATTTATCTGGGATGTACTAATGCTCCTCTCAACCCCATGGATTATAATGTTAGAGGTTGCAATCAGGGCTCTGATAGTATTCCCAAAGCCTGGCCTCTATTGATTGTCATGTGAAAAGACACAAAGGGCAGCAGAGGAGAGGGGAGGAGGGAACAAAAAGATGGGGGTTGATCCAGTAAGACTGAAACACCCAGGTCCACATAGGCCCTGGTGGACAATGGAGGACTCGTGCTCAGCCCCTGGCCCTGGGCTGGTTTGGGCTTGGATGGGGAGGAGTCTTGTGTGTGTGTGTGTGTGTGTGTGTGTGTAGAGAGTTGCTACGTTAACTGGGAGGACAGCTTCAGGCAGCATCAGCTGCAACTCTGAGGTGGAAGCCAGAGAGAAATGGCTTGCATGTCAAAGACAGATAGGAGAGTTGGACTTCTGCTTTGAGGTCAAGCTGGCAGTCACTCTCCTCCAGTTACCCCTCCCTCATGTCCTTGGGGCACATGTACTTGACCTGAACCCCTGGATTTTAAGTGGGGGCCCTACTTACCTCTCAGATCTTGGACCTGTGACCTCATTATTCATTTGTTCAGCAATTTTATTTATTTATTTATTTATTTATTTATTTATTTTTGGTATCAAACTCAAGACTAAGCACTCCCCAGGCAGGTGCTTATGCCACTGAGCTAAATCGCCGGCCCTGTTCAGCAGTTTATTGAGCATGTATTATATACCCAACATTATTCCAGGACCTGGAGATATAGCAGTGGGAAGGAGGGACAAAAGACTTTGGCCCCATGGAACTGACTTTCTGCTGGTATGAGGGGGGTAAGACTAATATGCTGCCTGTTTATCTACCTATTTTTCTGGTAATCATCTGATGGTTAAATGTATTCCAGAAGAACAAGAAAGGATAAGGGTACCAGTGTAGATTCAATTTTGAAATCCAGGGGGTCTCCCTGGGAAGATGACACTTAAGCATAGATTTTAAGGAGACACAAGAAGGAGCTACACAGAGTTCTGAAGGAAGAACAAGTGCAAAAGTCCTGAGGTAAAGCATGAGTGGGATGTCTGAGGAGCAAGGAGGTTGATGTGGCTGGGACAGAGCAGAGGTGAAGACAAAGAACAGGTTGATGGGAAGTCAGAGATGGTAGAGGCACTGGACAAGGGTACTTCCTATCAGTGTATTTAGTTCCTGTGGCCACAGTGGTTGGATCAAAGGTGAGACAGTCACATAAACATGAAGAATATAGGCTAAGTGATAGCCATCTTGTCACTATACAGAGCCAAAGGGTAAAGTCAAAATGGAGGACAGTAGTGCCCAGAGGATTTCATAATCCTACTGAATCTGACAACCTTATGATTCTTGGTCCATTTTCTCTATGAAATCCAGTAAATCCTCCTTTTTACCTAAACTATTTGGATATCTTTTTTAAAAATTTTATTTAAAGAGAAAAAACAAAACAAGACAAAACAGAATAAAGGGTAGCAACAATACAGAATTTCAAGGAAAAAAGGAAAAGAACAACAACAAAAAATCCTAAGAAATTATTACTTGACAAATTACATACTAACTTCTTGGAAATAGTTGTTCAAATTACAAAGTTAAAACATGTAAGGTAGACATTCAAACAGTGAGACTGTTAACAGTTCTGCTCCAGGATCTGACAAAAACAGCAATATGGTCATCCATCTTACCTACTCAAATATACATGCAATTATATCAAAAGGGTAAAATTAAACACAACAAAACAGAACAAAGCAGATCACAAGAAAGCAATGTAAGAGACATAAATTTCAAAACTAGACAATCAGAGATGTTCACTCTCTATCATATTGACTCTTGTTTTCTTCCAAATAGTTGACCATATTGTCACATACAGGGAATTCATATGAAACAACCTAGTATGGAATTGATCTGAGCAGGATGAGGAGGGCATTTCGGGTCTTTAAGACCAGACATTAGGGAAGACAAGAATGGCTGTCATAGTATCTCTCATTCTCTTCAAAACAGCTGTCCATACCTTTATATGTGTTGAACTTAAACAAGACAAAGCAAGCTAAGATCACTTTGAACAAAAAGTGATAGTTTTGCTGGACTTCACATCATGGCATTATAGAATCAGCACTGGGTATTGTAGTGTCTCTTTTTCTTCAAAGCAGTTGTTCATTTCAACATGTGTTATATAGTTGGTTCTCGTAAACTGTTTATAAGCTCTACACATGCATGAGTCTCTACATGTATATCTATCATTTCTGTATTAGAGGGAAAACAAAACAAAGCAAGATAAAACAAAACAATTCCTAGAAAAGCATGAGGCAAAAAAGTCACATAAAACCACAATACAAGGTGACCTACAATGGTTACCATGATATTTCAGCAATATATAACAACATTAATAAAAACGAAGCATTGGAGACATTATAAGACTTCAAAATCAAGTGATAATCAAACCAAGTGGGTATCTTAGTGAATCTTGTCATCTTCATTGTAGTTGCCTGTACTCTTAGACTTGATGCTATCAATCATAACAGATTTAAATAAAATCAGTCAATACAGAGTAGCAATCTAACAAACCAGATTCAAATAAGATCAGTCATAATAAGACAGTATAAGTTATAAAGGGCTTCAGATTAAGTTGATAGGAAAATTAGGGATGATTACCATAATATGTCCTCTTATTTTTGGAATAGCTGACCATGTCCTCAAGTCTAGTGTAAGTAGACAAACTGGAACAGCATGTAATCCATCCAAGCAGAGTGGTGAGAATAATGTAAATTTTAAATCTTATTACCCCATTAACAATATCCTCTGCCTCCCTTTTTTAGACAATTCTTCCCCTTTCACTCCCATGGGGTGCACTGCTTGTTTTGGGTCCCACTGCCTCCCTATATAGAGCATCTCAATGGACCCTGTCTCCTGATCTACTCTGCCTGTGTTTCTCTCTGTTAATATTTCAAGGCCATCTATACTAGAGATTACAGCCAATCTTCTCTGCCTTATTTCTGCTATTCTGTTTTTCTGCCATTGGTTGTCTATTTTTCTGTTCCACTCTACTGTCTGCCCTGTTCACTGAGGCCTCTCTGCCACTGTTCTTGAAATGCTCGTATTCTTGTTCTCTCTCCCTAGAATGTCCTTCAGTATTTTTTGTAGGGTTGGACTGGTGGTCACAAATTCTCCTAGTTCCTCTTTGTCATGGAAGCATCTTGTTTCTCCATTAATTTCTAGAGAGAGTTTTGCAGGATACATCAATCTGAGCTGCAGATTTTTCTCCATCAGCACTTGAATTACTTCACTCCAAGCTCTTCTTAACCTGATGGTCTGTGTCGAGAAGTCTGCCGTGATTTTGATGGGTTTTCCTTTATAGGTGATCTGTTTCTTTTCTCTGATGGCTTTTCATATTCTGTTCTTACATTGAATTTCTGGGAAATTGATTATTATGTGTCTGGGTGTAGCTCTGTTGGGGTTGTAGGTGGCTGGAGTTCTGTATGCTTCATACATCTGTATATCATTTCTTTTTTCTATGCTTGGGAAATTTTCCTTAATAATTTCTGTGAATAGCCTTTGTAATTCCTCGGATTTGATTCCTGCTTCTTCATTCACATACTTTATTCTTAAGTTATAGATCCTCTTGTCATCTTCCAGTCTTTGTATCTTTACTGCCTGCTCCCTTGTTATTTTTAAGAGATCTTCCCTTTCATGACCCCACATTGCAAGCCTGTGTTCAATTTTTGATAGTCTATCTTTGGTTTCTTTCAAGCAGTTTTG
>PVJX010001103.1:18280-166988 GCA_004027295.1 Dolichotis patagonum | reverse complement strand
ATGTGTTCCTCCATTCTTCTGTCTGTGTCTTCTTGAGAGGTGCCCAGCCTTTTTTTTATTAATCTACTTATCTCCTGTTTAATTTGAATTAATATTTCAGTTTTGGTCCTATTTATGAGGTCATGAAGATATCTCTTTATGTCTGCTAACGCTGTGTTTGATGTTGCATTTTTGCTGCCCTCAATCTCTTTTGTATTTACCTCTCCTGGATCAATGTTCTCAGGGTTGGGGGCTGGGGGTTTTTTGTTATTCCTCCCTTTCGTCATGTTTTTGGTTCCTTCCATACAAGTGTACAGTGTAACTCCCAGACCCTTTTCTTGTTGGTTAAGGCTCCTCTAGAGGGCTCAGGCTAGGAGCTTTTGCCCTCTTCAATAGATTATCAGAGATTAGAGTTGACGCACGGGGAGTGTGCGCTGGCTCCTCCCTTCTGGGCCAGTCACCTCTGCAGGCCTTCACTGGGTCAGTGTGCACTGATCTCAGGGAATTAAATTTGTAGCGACTCACTGAGTCCTGGCCAGGGGCTCGGCCTAGTCCAAGCAGATTCCACCAATCCGCTTGGCGAGGGGAGCAACTAACTGAAGCTACTTCCTTATGGAGTTAGGGCTGTCCTGCCCAAATCCAACATGTTGTCCAGTCGGTTTCCCCTTTCCCGTGGGAGGGTCTTATTCCCATCACTCACCATGTGTTGATGCCAGTCCCCGAAAACTGCTGGGTTCCCTGACCTCTAACTTCAGCGTGCTGTGGTGGGAATTCACGGTGCCTCTGGGTGGGTCGCGTGCAGGGCCAGTTCCAGGCGAGCTGCACGCAGGGCTGTTCAGCTCCGCACTCCGGCGGCTCAAGCCAGTCACTTCGGCGTGGGTCGGGCAGGAATTCAGGTGGCTCAAGGTGGGCACCATGCTCACTGATCTTAGCTTCGCTAACCGTAGCCCCAGGACCTCATACTCGAGTGGTTTTTTGCACTTTAGTTTCTTTGTGGGTTGTGAGAGTCCATCTCTCTCTGTTTGGGTCTCTCCAGGGTGCTTATTCTGGCATTTGAGCTGTCTCTCTCAGAGAGGGTCCCTCTCCTGCTACCTACCGATCCACCATCTTTGGACTCCTCCCTATTTGGATTTCTTAAATAAATATATTTTGAAAACATAAAAGTTCTACCTCTTGACACTGACTCTGGGGTACAGCACATAACTCAAGCATCCATTTTCTCTTTGAATGCTCCTGGGGCCCCAGCGTGCCTTTCTAACTCCCTAGGAATAGGGTGGTCCATAAGCATGGAGGAGCATCTCCTCTCTCCCTTTCTTCTTCCTTCAAAACACATAGGGAGTAGCAGCGGTGGGGGATGGCAGAAGTCTGGATTCCTTTTTGTCATGGTTGATACACTGTGTCAACTTGAGAAGTTTGGAAGTTTAACTGAGAGACTTAGCAGGGAGCCAGGATTCCTACTTTGTAAATATCTTCCTCCTGTGCAAGAGGAGGGCACAGAGATTTTCTAAGTGCCACTGGCCCTGGAGAGGGTGGGGTTTGCCTGTGTACAATATAAGGGAGAAAGAGAGGCTCATTTCTCCTATTTTTCTTTTCCTTTTTCTTTTCTTTCTTTTCTTTTCTTTTCTTTTCTTTTCTTTTCTTTTCTTTTCTTTTCTTTCTTTTTTTTCCCCCCTCTGGCTGCTACCTTGAAGTGCTGCCCCCGTGCCATACGACCTGCTGTAGAGCCAGCTGACTATGGACTGAAACCTCCAAAACCTGTAAGCTAAATAAACCTTCTTTCCTTAATTTTGGGTGTTGGGTATTTTGTTCCAGCAATGAGAGCAAAGTAACCAAGACACTTTTCAAATTCAAGTTTGCTGTCTTCCAGTTCTCCCCCAAATTGTTCCATCCTGTTGGCTCTGTTCTCCTTAATAGGAAGGAGAAGGTAAGATACTTTATTAAGGACCTACAAAGCCTGAGTTTGTACATATGTTATTGTGTTTTTGATCCTCTGTGAGGTAGATATTGGCAGCTCTGATATTGATCATATAGCACAATGGTATATACACCAGCAGCCTATTCAGATGGTTGGTGCCCATGCCTACCCCCTGCTAAAGATTTTAGATACCAATCTTGGATATTACTATCTCCTTATACCTAGACATCACTGGAGGTCCCTTGCCCTTTGAGAATCAAATCAAATGGATTCAAATGCTGCTCTTTATGCAGTTACAGGCCGCCATTTCCTTCCATCACAAGAGGGTTTTATGGAGAGTGAGAGAGGTAGTTGATGTTTTCTTATTCTCTCCTGGATTCAAACTTCTCTATATCACCAAAGATTTTCTCTCATCTCACATTGATGTTCTGCTCCTGATCCCATCATCCCTGTGTGGAACCCCTGCCCACCCCCACCAAAGTGTACCATTAACAAGGTGTATATAGAAGACTTTCTAACTGCTCCGAATACTGAAGTAGAAATACATCATTGCACCACCGGTAAGAGTTTGAACAGCAAGCTTCTCTGTTGACGCATATTTAGTCATTCCCAACCAGAGGACTCACTCCTGTACTGCCTTTCTCCTCCCAGATCTACTCTAAAGCTCAATTTCTTCTTCCAGCTCTCTCATCCCCACTTCTTGGGGTCTCCTTTTTTCCCTTCGTTTTCCTCCTTCTTCTACCATTCAATTTCCAAGCACTTTTGCAAAGGTCAAATGTGAGATTTCTAGCTCTACTTGGCTCCAGACTTATCTGAGGGCCTGACAGTGTGTTTGCTTATCAGTGGGATCTTGGCCAAAATTCCTCTTTGAGCGGCACAGAAGACACAGCTTGCTTTTGCACATTAGTGTTTTTTTTTTTTCTCCTGGGTACACTGTGTGTGCTGGGAGAGGTGTGGATTAGTGATGTCTCTCAATGTTGTAAACAATTCCATCATGTAGGAAGCAGATACAGCTGCCATAGCCAACCTTGGTTCCCAAAATTGAACCTGTTTCTCTTTATTATGTCCTTTTAAATGAGAAAATGGATGCTCCAGGAGCTTAGGTGGATAAATAATTTGTCCAGTGTAGCACAGCTGGTATCTAGGAGAAAGGGGATTTGAATCCAAGTATGGTAATGGCAAATTTATGTCATTCCCACTCCAGCAGAACAAATTCAATAAAAATTCATTGTATCCACCTGTATCCATCACACACATTCAGTAAACTTCTTTTATGTAAAAGCACCAGGCCATGAAGGCTGCACAGGGAGAAGAAGATGGAAAATAAATGGTGCCTTCCCAGAAGGAATTCTTTCATCCCACAGGAAGATAAAACCAGCTAGTTCATAAATTAAGGTGAAAATCTGGGAAGTTCAAGGAACACTCTAAAAGTCATTCACCACCCTACTGAAGAAGCCCCATAGCAGTGTCATAAACTCAGGCTCTGGTGATGCTAGGTAAGTTATTTCCCTGCTCATCCTCCCATTTTTTGTTTTTAGTCAGAGAATGAAGATAGTAATGGTACTGCTTGTATAAGGTAAAATGTAACAGTACCTCTGGTGGATTGGCGCATGTAAAGTTCTTAGAACAGTGGTGCCATATAACTCATAGTTCTTACGTTTATTTGCCATATGTTATTATAAAAAATACTGAAGATAAGACAACTTATAAAGAAAAAGGGTTTATTTTGACTCACATTTTTGGAAGTTTTCATCCATGACTGATTGGCCTCATTGCTTCAGGCCTGGGCCAGCACATTGTGGCAGGAGTGTGTACCACAGGAAAGTAGATCCCCTCATGCCCTAGACAGGAAAGAGACAGGAAGACATGGAGCTGGGGACCCACAATCCCCCTGGAGGACACACCCCTAGTGACCCAAAGACATCTCCATAGGTCCTACTTCTTAAAGTCTCTACTGCCTCCCCAAAGGACCAAGCTGGTGACTTAAGTCTTTAATACAGGAGCCTTTGCAGGTACTTATCCAATCATGGCAGTGTTACAGACAGCTGAGCTAGTTAGAATATTATAGGCGGTCAGACAGGGCCAGGCCCTCAAAGATGGCAGCACAGAGGACCTTGAAGGAAACACACACCTCTTGCTGTGGGCCAGATTTTGGGACAGCAGGCAAAATAAATGCAAACACACCCTTAAGTATAATGCCTAGGGATTAAATCTGGATCACCTTGAGAAACCAGGAGTTACCATCCCCGCCCTCTATAGAAAGTCACTGATCCATAAAGAATGCTCACTGATACATGACTCACTTCCTCATTTGTCCCTGATTTGGTCAATTTTACTTGAACAATTAACTTACTGGTTGACCATAGCTCTGTCCCACCTCATGCCCATTTGTCTCACGAGTTCCCAGTTTTCCCCCACTTTAGGCCTGTCTCACCTCATGATTTTATTCTATAAAAATTCCTACAAAAGACAGTCCCTTGCAACCCACTTGGGACCCCTTCTGTCTCTCTCTCAGACAGAAGCTTTCTTTCTCTCAATAAATATTTCTGCTCTTAACCTCCATTGTTCCTAAAATTCATTCTTCGATTTTAGAGAACGTGAACTCGTACTGGACATGTAGTAGGTCAGGAATTTCATTCCCCTGTGTCACCGGTATGATAGTATTCCTGCTGTCTTCCAGCTGCAAGTTGAGAGTATGAAGAAAATACTACTGGGAAATCTTGTCTATAGAAGAAGTAGGTTTGATTTGAGTGTAGACTATATTCAGGAGTGGGTGATAAGGAAGACTCTTGACCAAAACTTTCAGCAAATCCACCAAAATCCGTTCTTCTTATTTTCCATGGTGAAAGACTTGTGTGGAACATAAGCTGCCCAGTTAGGAGCAACATTTCCTACCATCCCCTGCATTAGCAGTTGTACAGTCATTTTGAAACGTTCATACAGGTGTGGTGAGTAGAAGAGAAACAAGCCACTCCCAAACTGGCAGTGAAGGCATGGCTCTGTCTTCTCTGTTTTCTTCCCCACTTTCATGTTAATGAAGAATTGAACAGATAGATAAGCAGGCCCCAGGGCAGTGCTTCTTTGTCTATGCTGGAGAACTAGATTTCTGCTCCACTGTAACCTAAATCCACCATGGAGCAAATATTTGGTCTACAACCAATGAGATGAGTTTTCTGGGTATGTGCTTAGGTGTCACAGGGATGTCAAATTGTGGTAAAAGTTTCAAAGAGCATGCTGTGAATTTTACAGCTCAACTTAGATGAATTTTTACCGTGAAGTTTATGGACAGGTACTGGTCTGCATCCACACTTCAAGTAGCACTGCCTCAGCTGATGCAGAGATAAGACGCAAGTACAGAATCCTGAAGGTTGTGTGGAGAAGAGTCATCTGCTGGCCTGGAATGTTTTAGGTGCTTAAAATGTACGATAGAAAATAAAAGCCATCTCCTTCAACCACTGTAGACCCATTTTCTTAGGTGGGTTAGCTTTACCCTAATACAGATAAGACATGCAATGTATTGGTAAGATGTGTTATGTACATGTGCCAACTCCCCACAAGGGATGTAAACATTAAGCACTGAAAATATGTACTAATAAAAACAAAATAAAAATTACAAAACAACAGCAAAGAAGGATTTCAAACCCAAAAATTATCCCCAGACTGTAGGCATATTGGTTCCACTTGCTGGGGCAGTGCCACTGTCTTAGTCAAAATATCCAACACCTACAATTTAAAAGAAGCGAAGTTTATTGGCTCACAGTTCCAGTGGATTCAGTTCATGGGTAGTTGACTCTAAGGCAGAAACAACATGACACAATAGCATAGCAGTGGAAAACTGTTTACTGCATGATGAACAGGAAGCAGACAGAGAAGGGAGGAGCCAGGGATGTGAATATGCCCTTCTGAGTTACACGATCCCAGTAACCTGCCCCTACCACCCAGGCCCTACCTCCATATGTGAGATTTTTTAGAAAGTAGCATTTTAGACCTGAACCATAGCAGCCATACTTCACATGACATTCCCAAGTACCCACCGTACTCTACGTTGAAGTAGGATAACAAAGCCTCTGCTTCTCTGCCAGCAGATCCCAGCAAGATAGGTTCTTGGTATGTCTTGGAATGATTTGAATCCAAGTAAATTCATATTTTGAAGCTAAAGTGAAACCACGGGTTTAAAAACTTTGATAAAAAGGATGGTAAGCATTTTTAAAGTTCATAAAACAGCTAGTCCAGAGGATTTTGAGAGAAGGATCTAAGGACCCTTCTGAAGACTAAGAGACCTTATGGGGCAGTAACCACAGCCTAAACTCAGAAGAAACTAAAATGCTTCTGACACCTAGAGCACAGATGCCAGCTGAGTGACCTTGGGTGAGTCACGAGGAATGCTCTCTGTATAGGAGGATGTTATGATGACATTGCAGAGATGAGAAGTTCCCTGAGAAGGTACAGAAAGACCTGTCTGCACCTGTGTGCCAGCTACAGACTGGCGGCAAACAGATGGCACAAGCAAGCCGGGAGACGAGGAGAGTGAGCTCTTTACAAAGGAGCTGCTGGAGTGGGAAAACCCACGGTGATAGCCTGATACCTAGCTAGTGGTGGGGTGAAGGAGGAGGGGAAGTGGCCGTTACTTTCCATAAGCTTGAAGGGGGAGCAGAAAGCAGTTGTCAGAATCCAGGTGGGGCAACATCCAGGCCCATCAGATAGGAACGGAGGCTGATGCAAAGATGGAAGCCAGTCCCTGGTGGGAGAGTGGACAGGAAGTAAACATGCTGACCTCCCTTTCTTCCCACCCTTCTCTCTCCTGTTTCTTTCTTCCAGGGACCAAACTCAAGCGTAGGTTGAGGCAAAGGGAGTTCATGGGTATATCAACCTGGGGGTTCAGAGGAGGGTGGAGAATCAGGACGGAGAATCCAGTGGGCACAGTGACTATCCTTCCCAACCCCAGCTGATGGAAGCTGCTCAACTTTCAGAAGCACTTTGTTTCTTTTTATTTATTTTTTCTTTCTTCATTTTTTTTTCCTAAAAGGAATTTATAGCCACATGCTTCCTCCGAGGCACCACGTAACTGAAAATTGGACTTCTCGAATGCCAGTGTGCGGGTCTGCTCTCACCGGGGCACAGAGGATGAGCAAATGGTTCTTTCTGTGCTGGTCTCTTGCCAGTTCCATCTCCACCTCTTTATCCCCTGTTCTCTGTTGTCCTTGTCTGAGAAGCCACCATCTGGCTGCAACCCGCCTAAGGAAGGTATTGGTGAGTTGGGGACCTGGGGTACATCCCCCGCTGCCTTAAGAGATGATTAGTGGCTGCTTGTTGGCAGATGTAGCTCAGTGGCATTTTAATATCCAAATGTCCCTCCTGCCTTATGAGGGAGGCCACAGACTATTGAAGGTGTCTCACACAGAGAGCCCTGATTGCTGCGGCAATAATTTCCTTCAACAGCCATTAAGACACTTCTGAATGTGTTTTTAGAAAAGAAAAACAAGAGAAAAGGTGGGGGGTGAGGGGCCCAACTTCCTTCCTATTTCCAGGCAAATATCAGTGTTCACGGGGTGAACTTTGACTGATCAGCTAGGATGTTAACGTTGAGGTTATTAGCACATTTCCAGCACCCGCATGTCATCCTTGGCTCAGCCTGTGGAGGCTCCCCAGTAGGCCAAGACCCCAAGATTAAGGCCAGCCCTCCTTGAGGTGCTTCGCACCTGGACTACCCATTCACATCCTACGGTCCAAGAGTAAGGCTGACTGAAGTGCTTGAACGTGAGTGACCCTTCTCTGTCCCGCTCCTTCCCTCTGCAGAGCAGCTAGTGCTCCAGCTATGGCCTGGTTCACACCCGTGGTGGCCAGAACATGCTCGCATCTTTCTGCAGCCCCTAATGCTTGTATGGGGAGGGCTTCCGCATGCCAGGCCGAGCTCCACAGCTGCGACTACAGCAGGGTGAACCTGCAGGGTTCTGGCCATGACCACATAGAACAGGTAAAGCACAAGAACAGGTCCCGGAGGCCCACTGTGGGTCAGGCACCCTTCCTGTGCAAGGTTGGTCACAGCTGGGCCTTGCTCAGGACAGTGACTGCTAATTGATCTGGAAGTATTTTATTTTAGCCTTTGACCGACTGCCACAGTTGAATTTAATGTGCCGGGGAAGAAGACACAGTGATGTCCCATGAGGAGCTGACCTTCATAGAAGCAAGGAGAAGCAGCCAACTCTTCTTTCCTGTCCTTGCAGGGATGCTACAAAACTCTGCCAAAACATAAGGACAGCTTCATTTTCTGTGCTGGGCCTATATAGAGTCTTTTAAAAAAATGATGAGTGAAGTAGCAGGCCACCAGGCAAAGGGGTCACCCCAGGAGCCCATCAGTCTTCCTGAGGTAGGAGACCTCACTGTTTTGGCTGGTGGGTCATTGAGTCAGGTGTCACAGTATGCTCTCCCTGGCCCCCAGGGGTGAGCAAAGGGGCTGACATGGAAGCACTGCCTCCACCAGTGGCTCTGTTTTGCTTCCTTTCCTTGCTCCTTTAAGGCTGAAACGATGGCTATGGTGCAATCCGACCACGACCTGCTGGTGTTTTGCACCACTTACTCTAAGGCAGCGCTTTCCCGACAGGAGGTGGACTCTCGCCTGGACACACAGAGCCTCGTGGTTCCTCCCTTGAGAATCACAGTCACAGCTTGTGAGTCTGGTTTTGTCCCTGGAAAGGAAAAACTGTCATATGCTAACTCCCACTGTTAGCAGTCTTGGTCCATAAATGGGGTTTTGCATTCTATAGAACTATCATCCAGCCTGGATTTCCATGCCTCTTAGTTCTGAGGATTGTTAATGCAACCAAGAAGATGGAAATGTAAAGGAAAGATGAGTAGTAGTAGAAGCTGAGAGTGCAGATTATCATTGACAAAGATAGAAGTGGTAGCATTATTTTTCTTAAAAATTACCATATATGCTCTTCTGAGTTACTCTTAGAGCAAGTCTACCAAAAGTTGCCTTAAAATCAGTGTGTGACAGACCATTAAATCAAGAAGAGTTTGGCCAGGCATGGTGGCTCACGCCTGTAATCCCAGCACTCGGGAGGCTGAGGCAGGAGGATCGCTGTGAGTTCAAGACCAGCCTAGGCTACAAAGTAAGCTGAACTGCATAGTGAGACCCTGTCTCAAAAAAAAAAAAAAAAAAAAAAGTATGGGGCAAAGTAATTCAAGCCCTGAAAGAAAATAACCTCCAGCCCAGATTGATGTACCCTGTAAAACTGTCTCTAGAAATTAATGGAAAAACAAGATGCTTCCATGACAAAGAGGAACTGGGGGAATTTGTGACCACCAATCCAACCCTACAAAAAATACTGAAGACATTCTAGAGAGAGAGAAAAAAAAAATACCAGGATTTCAGGAACAGTGACGGAGAGGCCTCAATGAATGGGGCAGACAGAGGGATGAAGGAGAAAAGTAGACAACCAATGGCAGAAAAATAGAATAGCAGAAATGAGGCAGAGAAGGTTGGCTGTAATCTCTAACATAGATGGCCTTGATACACTAACAAAAAGAAACACAGGCAGAGTGGATCAGGAGATAGGGTCCATTGAGATGCTCTGTATTGGAAACTTAATTAACCTGAAAGAGGGTTTATGGACAGAAAGTCAAATATGAGAAAACAATGTTCTATGTGAAAGGGAACCTGAAAAAAATAGGGGCAACTTGACCAGAACCTGCAGATAGGTTGAAAAGACATGATACTTTTGTGCAGTAGAGAACTACTCAGCTATAACGAAGGAAAACCTTGAGGATTTTATAGGTAAAGGAATACAACTCGAGATCAAGCCCAGGAGTCAGAAGGTTTAGAACCAGTTAGGGTAAATAGCAGGTTGCTCCTCCCAATCGAAAAATTGAGGGAGTTAGTAGGACCCAAAATGTGCAGTGCACCCTGTGGGAATGAAAGGGGAGGAACTATCTAAAAGGAAGGCAGAGGATATTGTTAATAGTGTATCAAGATTTAAAATCTACATTATCCGCACCATTCTGTTTAGATGGTTTATATTCTGTTCCAGTTTTTCTGCTTACACTAGATTTGAGGGCACGGACAGCTATCCCAAAAATAGCAGGACATATTATGGTAATCATCCTTAATTTCCTATTAACTTAATCTGAAGCCCTGTATAACTTACACTGTCTTATTATGACTGATCTTATTTGAATCTGGTTTGTTAGATGGCTGTTTTGTATTGACTGATTTTATTCAAATCTGTTATGATTGATAGTATCAAGTCTAAGAGTATAGGCAACTACACTGAAGATGACACGATTCACTAGGATACCCATTCTGGTTTGATTATTACCTGCTTTTGAAGTCTTATAATGTCTCCAATGTTTTGTTTTTATTAATATTGTTATATACTGCTGAGACATCATGGTAACCATTGTAGATCACCTTGTCTTGAGGTTTTATATGACTTTTTTGTTTCATGTTTTTCTAGGAATTTGTTTTGTTTTGTCTTGCTTTGTTTTGTTTTTCCCTATAATGCAGAAAGGATAGCTATACATGTAGAGATTCATGCATGTGTAGAGCTTATAAACAGTTTATGAGAACTAATTATATAACTCATGATGAAATGAACAACTACTTTGTAAAAGGCAAAAGATTTATACGATCTGAAGAGAAAGCAGAGTATGAATGAACAACTACTTTGAAGAAAAAGAGACATTATAGTACCCAGTGCTGATTCCATAGCGTCATGATGTGAAACCCAGCAATACTATCATTCTTTGGTCAGAGTGATTTTAGCCTGTTTTGTTTTGTTTAATTTCAACATATATGAAAGTATGGACAGCTATTTTGAAGAGAATGAGAGACACTATGACAGCCATTGTTGGCTTCCCTGTTGTCTGGTCTTGAAGACCTAAAACGCCTCCCTCATCCTGTCCATACTATGTTGTTTCGTGTGAAATCTCTGTATGTGAAGACATGGACAACTATTTGTAAGAAAACAAGAGACAATATGATAGATAGTGAAGATCTCTGATTGTCTTGCTTTGAAATTTATGTCTCTTACATTGCTTTCTTGTTTTGTTGCTTTTCTTGCTTTCTTTCTGTTTTGTTGTGTTTAATTTTACCCTTTTAAAAAAAATCGGTGTGTGATGACGTACTAGTAAAAAAGGAAAATATACACCAAGGCATATAAACTGCACAAAGAATAGCTGCATACACACAATTGTACAGAAAACATTGGAAGAATACATATATTCATGATAGCCTTCAGAATTTAGAGGTAGAAAAAGCTCTCTCATGTTGGAGACAATTTGTATTTAGAAGCTCATCAGATTTCCCTGTTTGCTATATCTGCAGGGAAGCTCAGGATTAAACTTATTTTATTTTATTATTTTTAAACAGGGTCTCACTATGCAACTCGTGTCCTTGAGCTCACTTTATAGCCCAGGCTGGTCTTGAACTTCCAATGATCCTCCTGCCTCAGCCTCCCAAGCGCTGGAATTACAAAATGGTAGCATTACACTTTGGTCAATGTTTCCCAACCTTCACTGCAGGATGGAATCACTTAGGCAATTTTTTAAAAAGTCCTAGAACCTAAGCAACACCCTAGACCAGTGACAGTGGCCCTTTCCAACTGTCTGTGCAACAAACAGTTCACAGCAGCATGCATGCCATAGATTCACCACCACTGCTAGACCAAAGTAGAATGTGTGGAAAGAGGGGACCCAGGCACCTCACTTTTAAAGAGCCTTGAGTGATTCGAGTATGATGTTGGGGCTAAGAAGCAACACTCCAAAAGTAATATTTGACTTTCCCTTATTTAAAGAAATCACATATTTTTATTTGCATTTTCTTTACAACTAATTTTTCTTTATTTATTTTTGGTACCAGGGATCGAACTCATGATGTCACATTTACCAGACAAGCGCTTGAGGCACTGAGCTAAGCCTCAGCCCTTATTTATATGTAGTCTTTCCATTTGATGCTGTACACCAGTCTTAGTTACTTTCCTGGTTGCTGGGACAAAATACACAACACCCACAACTTAAAGGAGGTGAGATTATCTCAGCTCACAGTTTGTAGAGATTTCAGTTCATAGTCCAATGGTTCCAAGGCAGAGGAGAGATAACCCATGACATGGTGGCAGGAAGCAGAAAGAAAAATCAAGGAGGCAGGAGGGAGATGGATCCTTCCAGATCAGGCTTCCAGGAACCTGTCTCCTCCCACTAGGCTTCACCTCCCAGCATCACATTTAGCTATAAACTCACCGGGGCACTAATCCACTGATGGTGTCCTGCCCCTATGATCCAATCACTTCAGAAACCCCACCAAAAAGCCCAGGAGGCTGCGGAGGGACATCTAGATATGAAGCATAACCACACTCTTGTAAATTGCCCCAAATCCTCTATGGAACAAAGTACGATGCAGCAAAAACAATAAACTTGGGTTTACACCACAGGATGCGCAGGCTCTGTGGGTTCAGCTGGGAGACTGCTCCATAGGAGCACACATTGTGGGGAAGTAAGGGGCACTGAAATGTAGCCAAAGGCCTGGGCCTGGGTCTCAGTCTGCCCATAAGAAAAGTTCAAGTTTCTGTGTTAAAGAATATACTTGTCTTGCTTAAGAGCTTCCCTATTTGATACCCTCTTTGTATTTGTGGGTGGGAACAGAGCACGAAGAAATCAAATTCTGCAAGAAATAATTTCCAGAAACATGTTGACATATTTTTGTCCTAATCATCAGAGAAGTTGAACTTGACTTGCTAAATTAAGCTTGTATGTAGGTCCAGGCCACTGGGGAACACAGAGCAGCCTTCCTCTGAGTGGGAATTTCTCCATGGCACTTACTAAGTGGGGTGGCACTTATAAGTGGGGGTGGGTGGGGGCAGTTATCTCTCATTGGAACTGTGGTCACTGTTCCTGAGGGTACCAGTCCTAGGGAACAGAGCGAGTAGTCCCTCCCTCCTACCCAGGTTGTCCCCCTTTGAACCTGCACCTTATAAATCTGCCCCTGGTGCTATTTAACCACCCCTCACTGGGTATACATAGAACTGGAGGGGTGGCAGGAAGCCTGGGTCTTGCCTTGAACCCCAGTTCAAATTCAGATGCTGATGGAGGCAGAGAACAGAAATACGTGAACAAAATCTTGGGTGGAAGAGGACCAGGGAGTAGTGGAGACTGATGAAAAGGAGGAGAAAGCACTGGAGGAGTATTCAACATCAAACTAAAAGGGAGTGCTGAAAGAGTGGGCTGAGTGAGGTGTTTGAGAGGACAAGTGAGGTGCTGGGAAAGAAGACCCAAAGAGAGATGATGGTACATGAATAACTTTGTCAAGCTTTAAAGTTTGCATCTGAAGAAAAGAGCATCAACCTTCCCCTAACTCAGGTAGGACCTTTAAACTCAGGAATCCTCACACTCATGGAACGCAAGCAGGACTGGGCAAGGGTGTGTGGGGAGACACCCCAACAGCTGTTAGGAAAAGGGAAGTAGGGTCACTCATTAGCCCTAAGACCTCTGCCCTTGTTGCCAGCCCTGACAGCTCCTCCTTGGATTAGGACTGTCTCCTGATCTCATGAAGGACAACTCCCCACTGGAATCCACAAGTCGTGGTTGGAAGTGTCCAGGGCACCTGCAGAAATCAAGGCTCACACTGGTGGGAACAGAAGTTTCTGGAATTTGTGAGTCTGATGTTATGTTAGCAGGCTCATTGCCCAGGAGACTATACAAGAGATCTTAAAAATAGCATTTTCTATAATTGTTTGAGTCTCTGGGTGTTTAGTAACCATGTCTGGCAGTCTATACCCAAGACAGACTGGCTGTGGGGAAAGCCATTGTTAAAGTAAAATCATTAGCTTAATAGGCTTGATGAAAAGGGCTTCGAGATGGGAATTTCCTCTTGCAGTCTGTTCTCCACTCACAACAGTTCCCGGAACCAGTAGGCCATGTTAATTATTGACTAAAATCCCCCAATCTCTCTGCAGTTTCTTCCCCCTTAGGGATCTAACAAACATTACTTCTGAAAATAGCTTGAAGTCCTAGAATGTGCATCGTCAGATGGGCCTCCCTGTCCTTTAGCCCTGGAATTATTTATTTTACCATTTGTTTGGTTCCCTCATGACCACACACATACACACACACACCCACACACATACCCACGAACACATGCACACGCACACGTGCAAACCAGTTTTGCCATATTCTAAAGAGAAGAAGTGGCAGCCAGTGAACTGAGGGCATGGAGCAGTGGAGACAGATAGCAAGGCCAAGTGCTCAGCAGTGTCAGCGTGCTGAAGAGTTTTCAGGCTAAGGATGACAGTGCATCCTGAGCACAATGACCCCAAGCTGGGAAAACCCGGGCCTCCCAAACTCTCCCTGTGGTAGATTCAAAATGGCCAGAAAGTCTTTGTCTGCTCCCTTTCCCTACTCTTCCTGTGAGAGTGGAGTTTCTACTGGGTGTGGGGATGCAGCTAGGATCCCAGAAGGCTGGGAAACTGAAGTAGGAGGCTTACAAGTTCGAACCCAGCCTGGGCGACTTTAATGAGATCCTGTCTCAACAGAAAAATAAACGCTGGGGATATAGCTCAGTGTGAAAGCTTTGAGTTCATTCCCCACTGTTGTAAACACACACACACACACACACACACACACACACACACACACAGAATTTATTTTTCCTTCCTGACTGGTCCTGAGATGGCATTCCCCAAGTGGAAATGGCAATGTGCCAGTAATGAGGCTCACACCCTTAATTGGTCCAGCAGTGCTTTAGTTCAAGCTGCTGTAACAAAATACCATAAACTGCATAGCTTTTAAATAACAGCAATTCCTATCTTGTGGTTTTGGAGGCTAGAAGTCCAAGATCAAAGAACCAGCAGATCAGATGTCTGGTAAGGGCCTCTGCTTCCTATAAGCTGCCTCCCTGCCTATGTCCTTACCCAGAGGAAGGGACAAGGCCTATTTTTAAGGGCCTAATCTCCTCCTAAGGCCACACCACTTAATGCTATCACATTGACAATGAGGTTTCAACACATGAGTTTGGTTGGGACACAAACACTCAGAGGCAGTTCCCTTTTCTGCTTTTTTGGGAGCCCTGAACTGCTAAGTAAGAAGTCTGGCTGCCTTGCTGAGGAAATCCTGTGACAATGAGAGGACCCAAAATGCCACAGGATTAGGAAGGCTCTGTGATCCAGAGCTCAGCATCCAGATGACTGTCGACCCAGCTATCACCTGGCTACAAACACACACAAGTTTGCAAATGTGACCACTAGTCACCCGACGGAATTGAGGGAGAAAATCGACTCATTTTTTAAGCTGCTAAATTTTGTGATGGTTTGTTATGTAGACACAGCTTTGCAAAACACTACTCACAGAGATACAGAGGGTGCATGTGCTAAGCCCTGGGACCCAGTCACTGCATCTCTGATACTGACCATGCTCTGCCTTGATTTCCCACAGTAAATGGAATTGATAGCACTGAGAGGAAGCCAGGGCATGGAGGAGAGGAACCTTTTCAAAGCTTCTATCTCCTTGAATTAGCTGGGCAGCACATTCCAAGGAGGCCAGCTGGTTTCTAGACAGGGAAGGGTTCCGGATACCCAGCACATAGGTGCAAGGAGATTCTGGGAAGCAGGGGCTTCCCAGATGTTCAGTGTCCCCCAAAGGCCTGTATATTAAAAGCTTGGTCCCTGGAACAGTACAATTGGGAGTGGTGGAGCCTTCAGGAGGTGGGGCCTGCTGGGAAATCTTTTGGCCACCTGGGTGGGGCCCTTGAAATGGGATTTAGGACCTCAGCCCATCCAGTTCCTGTCTACTACCTGCCTGGAGATATAAGCATTTTGTTCCTACTTGTGCTCCTTCCACTATGTGCCAACATCTGCCAATGTAGGCTCCATGCCTTTGAGCCTCCCAAACAGTGAGTTATATAATATACCTTCACTCTTTGTAAGTTCTCTTGCCTTAGGTATTTTGTTGTAGTATCATGAAGCTGACTAACAAAACAAGTGATTGCTTAGCTGACTTCATAACATCATTTGATTGGCTGGTGTCTCAAGATAGAATTGTGTGACTCTGATCCCAGTTCCTCTTCAGAGGGAAAGAAACCCCAGAGCAGGTATGGGGCAGGGGTTGTGTGCTAGGCACTGGGTCAAGGACCCTCCCACACTCTGTTTAGTGCACATTCATGGAGAAATGCTAGGCTACTCAGCTGGTTGCAAGAAATCCTTAATTTCTATTTTTTTTTTATTTTTATTTTTTGGTACCGGGGATTGAACTCACAACCTCACGCTTGTAAAGCAGGCACTTAAGCCACTGAGCTAAATCCCCAGCCCCCCTTAATTTCTATTTATAGTTATCACTTTGAGCCTTGAGTCTCATGTTATATTTACTTTAATTTAACTGATTTTTAATTCAAGCTAGAAAGAATATGTCAAAAATAATACAAGGGAAACTTACAGTAAAAGAATTCATTTATAGTATTTATAACCTTTGGTAGAAGTGGAAATGTAGCCTCATAAATGTTTGAACAAGTACATTTTCTCCCTTCAAATATGAACGCTCCAAGATGCATTTAAAATGTCCTTTCGTCTTGATTTTTTTTGATTCACATTTCACCCTGACATCTGAGAAACTTCAACCTAAGATCACAGTAAACCATTCCCTTCTTATTTAATAAGTCAAGATTTAAGGCATCAATTGTATTTGAATACACCAAAAGCTTGCAGAAAGAGAGAGAGAAAAAAGAGAGTCTGTGACTTTTAAGTACTTCGTTATTGCTGGTCTACAGAAGAAATCAGCTCCTGTCACTCGTGAGGCACATAAAGGTGGTTTGAAGAAAAATGTTCATGGTAGGGATGACCTGTTGTTTGTGTGTCTCCTGAAAAAGACTTAAACTGCTGAGAGATGAAAAGACTTCTCATCTCTGAGACTTGTTAGGCATCAGAATCAGCCAGGGTGATGATGAAATGTTCTTGTATATATGTGTGTTTTCTAGAATGGTTTGGACACGCTAATACTTGAAGGCAGGGAGTCTGAACTTTGTTATTCTTGCCACACTTATTAATGAACCACAATTACTTTATTTTTGAGAAGTGCTATAAATGAGGAGAAGGCCTATTCCAACACCGTTTAGACTGAAAGATTCCTTGGCAATTTTTTGTAAGTCACTGTGGTAATGAGTAAAATACTGTGCGTGTATTAGAATTCATACATTAACAATCCCTCTTCCCTCGGGACCTCTCTAGCTCTTAGAAGGCAATATGAAGAAAAACACATGAAGAAAAAGTTGGGATAGGGATGTGATAGATTTTTAACATTTTTTTCATCTCTCTAAACTTGCCAAAATTTATCAGAATGGAGCTCCACTCTGTGTTATGTGGTCATATTACTTTGGCTAGTATAATACTGAATGCTTCAGGTTTTAACTGTATTTATATGGATTGATTTGGTCCTATAAGAAGAATCTGCCCCAAACAATGGCTGATCTTTTATCCTGGATATCTAGCAAAGGCTGTAGCCTAAGGCAAGCTACCATAGCTAACTCACAAACTTTGAGTGAGAAACAAACATTTGTGAATATGTCACCAGAGATTTAGGGATGTTCTTTATGCCATATCAACTGAACTATTGCTGAGTACTTACTGATGATTTTTTAAAATTAATTTTCTTTTTCTAGATCTGCAATTCCATTTTATTCATGAAGAAACAATGCTACTTTATTCATTTAGTCAATAATTATGTATTGAGAACCTATTGAAAATCTGCCCCTGTACTAGATCTTGAGAATGAGCTAGTAAGAAAAAGAATCAATGTACCTGCCATGGTGGAACAGAGAGTCTAATGGGAGAGACAGGCATTCATGTAATCAACACACACGATATAAAACTCCAACTGTGCTAAGTGTTACACATGGCAGATATGTGCGGCTAGGAGAATGGCGAGGACAGAAATGTGATTTAGACAGAAATATCAGGAAAAGCTCCACCAGCGAAGTGATGACTGGACTGAGACCTGGAGAATAGGAGTCATTCAAGTGAAGTAGTACAATAAAAAGTAATCACTGGAAAAATATTTGTTTTTATTTTTGGGGTTATGCTTGACTGCTATAATCTGAATAGGTTGTATTTTGCCTGAAGAGCAAGCTACCGCTGAACTGGGTATGACCAGCCTCTCTGTACAGCAGGGAGACCTAACTGCCCACTGAAGTCACAACCTTCCTTTCCATAGCATGAGGTTGTTGTAGGGAAGTGACCGCAAACCAGGGACTCCTTTCCTGGACCCTCTTGTTCTTGCCTGTGATCACAATGGTGAGTATTATTTCCGGTTCCGGGTTCATGAAGAAGCAGGTGCCTTCTCCCTATTGGCCACTGGTGGATGAAACTGTGAGTTCTCCTGGTGGTAGAGCCACAGAGGGAAAAGCTGTGACCCTTAGTGACCATGTGGTGGTGGAAAGCTGTTCACCAACCAACAACACCCACCTTGGGATACCCGCTCATTGCCATGTGAGCAAGAAATAAATAGCAAGTTGAGCTATGAAAGTCTAGAAACCAACTTGTTATAGCAGTGGTGTTACCTTGACTAACAGAACATGTGTTTTTAAAATGGATTCAGAGCTGTCTTGTTCACACATGCATGCGGCCAGCATTTTAAGTAGGTCGAATATTTTCTTTGTGACACTGGACTTTGGACTCTCTCCTTTCCCCCACCTGGTAGAAAGGACCTCTGTTGTGTGAGTCCTGCATGTCCTAAGCCGTAGGTGAGTTTGGCAGAACTGCTTGCTTTCTTATACTATGAGTTTTGTTTGCTTCTCCACTTTCATGAATTCTTAAGGGTGATGCTGACATTTCACCATAAAGAATGCTTTACACAAATCAGACGTATTCTGCTGGAACTTGAAACATATTTTCCGTGAAAGGAGTATCTGATTTACTGCATAAATCTAAAAGGCCATTTCTGTAAGGGTGGAGGCCAAATCGAGGAGCCCGATTTGGGAGGAAATGGGGAGCCATTGGAGGCTTTCTAGTAGGAGAATGATATGACGGAAGAGGTGTTTTAGGAAGATGAATCTGATAGTAGCACACAGCAGAAATGAGAAATAAAATAGCTCAGAGGCATAGGGACCAACTGTTGCAACAATCCAGCCATGAAATAAAGAGGCCTGGGCTGGGATAGTGCTCATGGGAATGGAGACAAACAGGTGAATAAGTGAGGTTGAAGAAATGACAGAGCATCACTTGACCGCCACTCACCGCTCATTGGCTGCTCCCACCAACTCTCAGAAGTGCACACGTGTGGCTCCGAGAGCTTCTGTAAAAGGAACAAAATGGTTGAAATTATTAAACTCGCAGAATTGTGTTTTAAATACTGTTCATAAGAAAAAAGGAGTAATTGCCCCAATAATCAGAAATAAGACAAATGAACAGCTTCCCCGAATCATTTTTGTAGTCCTCTGTCTCTAGGGAAGAAAGGATTGCATATCTTAGGTAGAGGGAGAAATTAAATACTCAAACACATTCTTATGCTGAAAAAGGGAAAAAGTCAAAGGCATGGGGATCTGCAAGAGAGGAAAGAGAAAGTCTAACAGTGTGTTATAGAAGCATTGGAAAGTGGCTTCTGTGTGTTTTGCTAGGGCTGAATCCTTGATTAACTCACTTGTATTCAATGTGCTCATCTATACAAGGGAGTTGAAGACAGTAACGTCTATACCACTGATTACTGGGAATCAGTGCTGGGATTGCTGGGGATATTAAATAAGGGACTGCACATAGTACAAGGTGCAGATCTAGCACTCTGTAAATATTAGCTTTTATCATTCCTGCCAAATTCCAAATGGAGGCAAAGTTCTACATGGAGAAAAATGTGAAGTTTCCAAACCACTTAGCCTTTGGTGAGTGAAGTGATGTGGACAGTGTAGGACAGGGGTTAGCAAACTGTGACCCACAGGCCGAGGCCCACCTGCCTGCTCCTTGTATTTGAATATAGTTTCACTGGGATGTGGTTACACTCATTTGGCTGTATGATGACTATGAGTGTTTCTATGTGACGATGATAGACTTGAAGAGCATGACAGAGATCACCCAACCCACAGAGCCTAAAATCTTCACTATGAGCACTTCATCAGTCTGTGGGACCACAGTAACAAAGCACCACAGACTGTGTAGTTTAAACAACAGAAATTTATCATCGCACAGTTCTGGAGGCTGCGAGTCTGAAATCAAAGTGGGTTCCTCCTGAGCTTCTGAGGGAGACTTTGTTCCATGTGTCTCCCCGGGTCTTTAGTGACTGCTGGTAATCCTTGGCTACTCCTTGGCTTACAGAAGCATCACTCAATCCCTGCCTTCATCTCACATGGTGTTTTCCCTGGGTATGTGCCTGTGTCCAAATTTGTCCTTTTATCAGAATACCAGCCACTGAATTAGGGGCCCACCATATTCTAGGACAACAACGACAAGGATGCTACTTCCAAATAAGGTCACATTCTGAGATACTGGGGGTTAGAATGTCAACATACAAACCTTGGAGGGTTACAATTAAAGCCAGTACAGGTTCTTTGCAGAAAAAACCTGGGCAATTTCTGCCATGGAGAAATGGTACAGCTTTGTCATTTATCTTGTGAGCTGGATTTGACCCCAAAGTGCAGAAACTCAACTTGGGTGTCTAAAGTCCCTCTGCTCACAGGTGGAGCTGCTGAGCTACGGAGCCAAGCAGAAGGACCTTTTCGCCTCCTTGGCTGTGCTCACATGGGCAGCATCACGCTGAGCAACACGGAGCCATTCCCTGCTCAGGAACTTCCAGTGGCTTTCCCCAGCTCCTGCTTCCCCACAAGGCCTTCTGGGTGGGCTGGCCCTGTCTTTCTGTCTGACTTCATTTCTCACTCTTCTTCCTTGCCTGGGCTGTAGGAGTCGGCCAGCTTCAAAGCTGCATGCTCATTCCTACTTTGAGAGCCATGCCAAGTCCTCTCCTTGCGAATTCTCTTCCAGCTGCTTCTGTCTGCTACTCAGAGCTCACCTTAAATATCAGCCCCAAAGAGAGCCTTTCCTTTTCTGTCTAATGAACTGCAGCTGCTTCCCCTTCCCAGGGCTTGATTTCATTCCATCAGAGCATTTACCACGGTTTGAATGTGGTCTCAGTGTGTCCTCCAGACGCTTATGTGCTGGGAGCTTGGTTACCACAGTGGTAGTGTTGGGGTGAACTTGTAATGGGTGGAGCCTAATGGAATATAACTGGGTCACAGGCCACTGTCCTCAGAAGAGATCAATGCTAGTCTTGTGCGGCAGATTAGTTCTGTAAAGAATGGGTTGTTCTAAAGCAAGTTCAACTGTTCCCATTTTCTCTTTTGCTTTCCATATCACCATGTGATTTTTCTCTCTCACAGTGAAGCCATCTGCTGTGTTGTGAGGTAGCCAGAAGGTGCTCTCAAGAGCCGAGCTGATGCCATGCTCTTAGATGTCCAAAATCATGCACTAAATACACTTTTCTTTATAAAATATACAGCTTCGGGTATTTTGTTATAAGAATACAAAATGGACTGAAGGCAGCATTTCTTTCTATCTGGTCCTCTCTCATCTATTTGCTTTTGTCCTTAGCCCTGCTAGATGTAAGTTTCACAAGAGTGTATCTTATGTGTCTTATGCCTGTAATATCTTGTAACCTCTAGAACTAGTCTTGCATTTGCTAGGGGCTGAGAAAAATAATTATACTTCATGGAGTAATCAAGACAGGCACTGACAATGAAAACAGTTAATGAATCACCCTCCGAATAAACACTCTGTCTGCAGGACTTTATTCAATGAAAGACTTTTCCCTTGTAGGTATATTGGATTCAGAACTGTATTTTCACAATTATTACTGAATTTTTCAAATCTGTATTTCACATAAAACAATAAGATTCATGTAAAATGTAAATTTTGTAATCCATTGGGATAAGGAGACAAGTTTAAAATCTCCTCTGGGGGAAGTATACCCCTAAATGCAGGTCATAGATCTCAAGTATGGCTTTCCTGTGCTGTAATGCAGCCCCTTTCCGCTTCTCAAAGGTCTTGTGTTTTGGGTAGAATCTACCACAGAATTTTATACTAATTCAAAATCCAGGAAATAAGTTAAAGAGGCAGAGAGCGTGTTTGTGATCTGTGTTCATATATGGCCATAAAGTCCCAAGTCCACTGTTGGTCACCACCCCTGGGGAGCCTTTTCTGATTCTCTTGGGCAGCTTGGAAGACTTCTTTCTCTGCTGTGATAACACTTCTCACTTGACTCTATAACCACTCCAGGGTCCCAAACCAATGAGACCCTCAATTGTCACTCAAATAAATGGATGCATAAGTGAATAAAATTAAAATTATATTTTACTAACTGTAATAAATGTGACAGGCTTTAGCAATCACCTAGGCAATATTCCCCCAAATTCAATCATTTGCATATTCTTTCACAGTATTTGTCTACTATTAATTCTTATATTTTTCTTTAAAATCAACCCTTCTACCACTTCACTACATTCATATTTCATAACAAAATTTAGAAAACTACCATGGTTTGCCATAAAACCAGCACTTATCCACCTCCAAACAAATGAAAGATAAGAATTGTCCTAAAAATCTTACAAAGTCCAAATGCTTAGCATTTTAGAAAGTGACTATATTTCTTTATAGGACCTCTAACGAGGTAATTGGGCCCATGATCCAATATGACTGGTGGCCTTATTGGAAGAGGAGATTGGGACATAGACACTCACAGAGGAAAGACTGTATAAAGCTACAAGAAAAGACGATCATTGGCAGCTGAGGAGATAAACTCAGAAGAAACCTGCCAACACCTTGACCTTGGACATCAGCCTCCAGAACTATGAGAAAGTAATTGATGCTGCTTGAACAGTCTGTGGTGTATTACAAACTGTAGCCCTCACACATGGGAAAAGCTGAGCACAAAATCTGCTCCCTTTTAGTTGAAAAGTCAGATTATAAAACTAAGAGAAGTATTAAAAATCTATTGTCACCAATAAAGCCTTTCTCCTTGAAAAAAGTCAAAAGAGTGAAGTAGAATTTCAAAGGAAGTAAGTTTTTCCACTCCAAGACTGATCTCCACCAGGCTAGAATAGATTATATATTTTTTAATGTCAGTGTTTTAACTCATTAAAAGTTTATTTCTCACTCATGCCACATGTTTTACTCTGGCTGGCAGAGACTTCCTGCTCTGGAACCAGGCCTACAAAGGCTTCATGGCCTGGATTTCTGCCATCTGGAACAAGGTGTCCCCTGTCCCCATCTGTGAGAAAGAGTCTGGTAAATTATGTGGACTTCCCTCACCTCAGCCTGAGGTGGCACTGAGAGTTTCTGCTCAAGATTTCATGGGTCTGAACTAGTCACACCACCTCACCAAATGTCAAGAGAGCTGGGAAAGGTGAGTGGCCAAATGGCCTCCTTGAGGTGGGCCCCTTTTCCACAAGATCTGATGTCCAACCTTCTGTACTTTAAAAATCATCCCAGATCTGTCCCAAAGATGCACCTCATGCCTTGTAGAGAAAAAAGATATGAACCAATCTTTTAACTGCATTGCTGAAAATACTTAAGTCAACAAAAGGGCTTATTTCCCATGATGAACCCTCTTCTTGGCACATCTGCAGCCTAATATCCTGACTCTGGAGACCCACATTCAGGATCTTTCCACCCAATCCTGTGAGCACCAAATAGTGGCAACTAGAATAATATGACAAGAGCTATTTTTGGTGTAAGAACCTTTCATTGTCCTTTTCCAGCAAGCTCGTAACTGGAGAAATATCCTAAAAGCCAATACCGTTATTGAAAAACATCAGGGAAACTGGTCCCTTTTAACATTTTATCCAGAGCACCCAGAGACCTTTCCTACACATGTTGGAGGCAAAGACATCTGTGGAATCAATGAAAAAAGTGTGATTGCTCAGTGTTGTCTGGTTAGCATCCAATTATGTACAATGTATTTATTTTAAATTTAGAAGACCCACACAAGAGACTTCCAGGAACAAAACGAGAAGAAATTGGCAGTGCACTGAATGGAAAAAATTAATGACTTGAAATTACACAGCCTGTGAATCGAAGCCCACAAGAGAGGGAGAGAGGCGGGGAGGTTGCGGTTACTCACTCTGAGCCACGCTGAAAGTCCTGAGTGGTGCTTGGAACGCAGTCACCCTGGACAGCTGTCACATCCTTTATCCTCATGGCAAGGCCCAGCTTGGATGGTCACCCATGAGTCACAGTTTCAGGAGTCCAAAAGCAATGCCACCAAGCAGTCTTCACCCACAAGCTTCCTTTTAGAGAATAAATTCAGTGCTCACATTTAAGTTTAACCACTTTGTCAGTTTTATTGGGCAAGAGGGGAGAGAAGATTAAGGAAAGGTGCTGAGTACAAGGACATAGGTTGGGGCCTTCAGCATTTCTGCTGCTTGTCACTGATGGGAGGAGTCAACACTCTGTTGATGCCTACTGTGTGCAAGGACCTTCGCTTGGTCCCAACTATTCTGCATGATTGTCCCTTAATTCAGTGGTAGAAAGCATGAGCTATGAGAGGTTGATTAGCTTTCCCCAGGTCACATATATTATGGGTTAAAATTATGTCCCCTCCAGGACCTCAGAATGTTGTAGAGACCTGGCTCTCAGGTTCCTGGAAAGCACCAAGTTGAATACACAGTCTCTGCCTTCGAGGGATTCATAATTAAGTGGGGGGAGTTGAGTCATTTAATAGCTACTTAGCTGTAGTAACACACGACCATAGTCTCAGTCATGATCTTTCACCCACTTAAGATCTAAGTAATACCTGTTTCCAGTTTTCAGGCTATATTCTGTGCAAATCCAAAACCAACCCCCAAGAATGTGACAGTTCCTGGGAGGATCAGAGCCCTGCGATGTCCTTGTGGTCTCTGCCTACAGATAAGTTTCAGAATCATCTCACTGTCCCTCTTTCCCCCTACAGGGAACCAGACATGAAGTTCAGCCTCTTCCTAGCTTTGCAGTACAAACCCCACTCGGACGAGGCACGTGTGAGCATGTGGCAGGCTTCACTGAAGGTGTGGGAGGGAGGAAGAAGGCACAGGGGCACAGATTGCCATTGGAAAAATGTGACATCTTCATGTTGGATACTTGTGTTACTAATGTATGTGCCTCACTAATACTAGGAACACCAACCCCTAGTGCCCCAGGCCATCCCACGCCATCTGGCTGATCTCGTGTCCTTTTGTGCTTCTCCCTATTCCTGGGCACCCCCATCCATCTGTGGTATCACCTGGGGTCTCTATTCTTTACCTTCTTTTCGCTGTAGGGCAACCCCCTTCTCCTTATCTCTCCCCACACTGCCCTTCAGAGTACTCACTACGGCTCTTAACTCATTACAGGGTTGCTGGGACCTTCTGAATCTTGAGGCAGACAGTTTGCCTCAAGAATGTGTCTGTTCCATGAGCTGGGCCCTTGAGACACAGGAGAAGCAGATCTGGGGTGGAGGGCAGTTGTACAGCTCTACATAATACTATAATATTTTTGTCTATTTATAATTTGCTGAGAAACTACCAAGGAAAAACCAACAAAGTTTACTCTCAGACCATCATGGTGATTAGAACTTAAAATGGCTGCAGTCATGTCAAGTTAAATCCATTCAGGACAGTAGAAGTTTTGAGAATTGGGGCCTGGTGGACGGTGACTAGGGTACCCCATCCTCATGAACAGATAAATGGTATCTTGCAGAATTGGATCAAGTCTTGTACGACTGTATTAGTTCCTGTGAAATCAGGCTATTCTTACTTTCTCATTGCTGAGACATAATACCCAACACCCACACATTAAAAAGGAGGGGTTTATTTTGGCTCATGGTTTGTAGAGGTTTCAGTCCATGCTCTGCTTGCTCCGAGATAAAGTGGCATGGCAGAGGGGCATGGCAGAGGAGAAACAGCTCATGGCTTAGTGGCAGAGAGAGGAGGAGGATGAAGAGGAAAAGGAAAGAGAGAGAGAGAGAGAGAGAGAGACACTAGGGATTAGGGAGAGAAATATAGAGAAATATAGCCTTCCAGGCCCTGACCCCTCTTCCTACAGGTTTAACTTTGCAACACCACAATTAGCTCAAAACTCATCACTAGATTAATCCACACTGCTGAGTCTCATACCCCCGTGATCCAATCACTTCCCCAAAGTCCCACCCCTGAGTAAATGAGGCTTTAGGAAGGCATCTAGATAGATACAAGACAGGTTGAAGTAAAGTCACCTCTTCTGTTTGAGGTCATTTTTTCTTTCTGTTTCTCCTTCATAAGGTTGCTGGCGCCATCCTCTTTGGACCCTCCAGCCATCAGAATGGTGAGCCAAATAAACCTCCTTACTTTATAAGTTATTCAAACTTAAGTATGCTGTTGTAGCAGCACAAAGTAGACTCAGAAAGAGAGACAGTGGTTGATAGTGGAGGCAGGAGACCCTGTCACTATGCCCAGTGTATTCTGCTCTCTACCAGCCTGATGCATTATGTGGAACAGGCAAATGTGTTCAAAGTGCAATTATTCATAAAGTCAGAATTTCTTACATTCACAGCCTTATTATTTCCACTTTTTTATAATCCTTGCACCTACGATTTAATTTTTCTGTCTAGCAAATCTATAAAATCTCCCGTTAGCACACAGAGCTGTCTACCCACTCAGATGAGCTTGACTCATGCACCATATGTGCCCCAGTTCACCCACGTGGCTCCGGCTCGCAGTTCCCTCAAGGTCCCAGCCGCAGGCCCCTGGGATGCCTGCAGTGGTATCCTGAATTCCCCTCCTAGCAGCACCACTGTCACCACCACCTCCTTCCCTGCTCACAGCACTCAGCCTGCTATAATTAAACAAACAGGGTTATTTGTGACATCCTGGTTTACACATCAACAAGTTATTTTCTCTGATTTCGCTATGGATGGATTTGCTCTGCTTACATTAAACAAAAACAGCTCACTCAAAAATGCAGAATAAGCAAGGCAGAGGCAATGTGGCCCAGCAGCTGCCTCCTTCCCCAGGAGACAAGACCAAGTCTTCCTTCTCTCTACTCCTGTCCTCACAGGAGCTGAGCAAGGGAACTCCAGAGCTGTGGCCAAGAACCTCCGACCCCCGAAACAACCATGGAGGGCCAGAATATGGAATGAGAAGTTAGTGCTCCAGACACGGCAAGGTGAGGCAGGATTACTTTAGGAAATTCCAGACTACTCAGCATTGGAGGGCAGTGGAAGTATGAATGGAGGAGTCACTGAGCAACTGTATCCCACAAAGGACACTTTGATATAGTTAATGGCAAGTTCGTCACCTCGTGGACTGCACTGGGAGGGCTATGTCAGCAGGCAGAGTCGTAGGGGTGCTCAGGTACACTGCCTCCATCCTGGTCACAGGTCACCCTGCCTGGACCCCTGCCTGTAGCGATGTTCCTTCCATCCACCCGTCACAGCCAGTGGGGGCTTTTCAGAAGCCATGCAGTTCATGTCACTCTTCTATTAAGGTAGCATCTTTGTCCTCAAAAGAAGTCCTAACTCCTCAAAATGGTTGTCTGACCCATGAAAGTCCAGCCCCTGCCTACCTCCTCAGCTTCGTCTCACCCTCTGCCCCCCACCTTTGGTATGGTTCAAGTCTCTCTTCTCTCCCATATGACCTTGGGAATTACCTCGTAACACCTTCTGGTGCTCACCGACTGTTGGATGATAGAATTCAAGACGGCACAGATGAACCCTGTATCAGTTAAATTTCACTAGAGGAACACATAATATAATATGATATGATATATAATTGATACAATGAATTTACTAAGTGCCCTTACAATGGCCGCGTGTGACATTAGATGGGAAAAAACCCCAAAATGGTCATCTTCACACTGGAGAGTCAGAAGACCCAGGTGAAGGTCAAAGGCCAGGAGCTTCACTGCAAAGTCTGATGCGATTGCGCATCAAAAAGTCCAAGGGTCAGCACAGGAAGACTGAAGAGTCTGTGCATGGCAATGCCAAGGGTTCCTCCAAAGAAGCAAAAAGGAAGACTTCTTTCCTATTTTATTCCACCTACCAGAAGCCTATTGGTTGATGCTACCCACATCCGAGTCTTCCCCGCTCAGTTTTCAGCTTACACATCCATCACCCACAGACACGAATGCACTAGGTGTTTCTTTATTCATTCAGGTTGTCACCGCAATTAACTATCACAAGCTCTTTCACCACACCTGGCACAGAGGTAAATATCAGTGTCTTCCAGGATGAAGAGAGAAGGCAGGGAACCAAGCTGTGACATCCTGGAGGTAATTCCCTCCCAGAGCACACCAAGTATCTCCCAGGAGTTACCTCAGTGCCCCATTAACTCCCTTAACTGGTTAAGGGAAGCAATTTGTTTAACTGGGTTAAGGCTCTATCCTTAGGGGTGTAAAAGATTGGTTAACTAGTGCTCGTGCAAAGTTATTTATTTATTTTTTTCTGGAGGTGACAGAACGTTCATCTTCAGAACTGAGGGAGGGGCATTAAGGAAAAGGGATGGGGACAGGACTGCATTGTGACTGTCATTAGCCACGTTTGCCATCATGATCTCTTCTCTACAAAAAATTAAAAATTAGATTACATGACTATGTTGGTAAAAAGAGGAACATAAGGCAGTTTGGATTCACAATAGTGACTATTGTGATTACTCTGATTTTAAAATAAATTAATACTAAAATATTTCTGTGTCTCCCTAGGCACGCATGACCATGAATCACGATATATCACCGTGTGCCCACTGGGCTGGGTATGGCTAGCAGGTTAGTAAAGCACAGCCCTGGGGGTGTCTGTGGGGTGTTTCCAGGGATGACCAGCAGGTAGGCCAACACTGAGAGGCAGATTTGATTCTGAGTGGCACCACCTAATAGACCTGTAGTCTGAGTGGAATAAAAAAGAGGGAAACAAGCAGACAGTGTGTGCATTTTTGGAGAGCCCTGGTCTGCTTCAGCGGGTCCATCTTGCACTGCCATTGCCTCTGGGCATGAGTCTGTGACTCCTTCAGCCCTCCCATGCAGAATGCCACTGGAGACCCTCCTGGGGGGTTCTGGGCACTGGATCTTGGACTCCTGAGGATCACTGATCCTTCTTGTTCTGCGGCTTCCAGCTTCTTGGACTGAGAAGCTACTGGCTCCTCTGTCTCTCTGGCTCACACATAGCCATTGCAGACTCTGCTGCCTCCGGCCCTGCAAGCCTACCTAATAAATCTCTTGGCATAATTGCATGCACAGTTTTCTGTCAGTTCTGTTCCTCTAGGGAACCCTATTCTATACAGCACAGGTTCCCAGTGTAGGTAAACTTTTGCATAGAAAGTAAATGTATTTCATGCCTAAGTGAAATTTTTATAAAAACAAGTAAAATATATTGAGTTTTTGACAAAGCTATTTTGTTTAAACATAAGAATGCTCTTTATTTGGATGCTTTATGGTTTTTATTTCATGGTTAAAGTTGGCTTTTTAAAGGAAATGATCATGGCAATTTATAGTAATTTTATTTTATTTTTAATGTATTGTTAATCTGACAAAATAAAAACAGACCTAGATTCGCCTGTGGGTTTTGCTTGTTCAGGCTCCTCACTCGCCTCTTTAGGATACAATGGGAAACTTTCCGTGATAGGCCACTGCTCCTCCATTCTCAGGTTCTGAGGTTTTTCTAAGGTTGACAACATACCCTAAGCTGGTCTGACCAATGAGTACAGTCCTTCTCCTGAGCCCTGGTTAGTTCATGATGATTAGCACCTGATTAGAGACAGTCCAGTGGGAACCAAACCTAAGATTTTTGCTGGAAACATGAAGAAAGGAAGCTTGCTTCCTCTCAGAATTCCTGACTAACTAGGTAATTTTAAGTGTCCATCTCCTAGGGACTAGTGAAGGAAAATGTCCTCCAAAAATGGAGCCATGGCAGAAGATTGTTATTTTGATAACATCATTTGGACCTTTGGATCCAGTTAAGCCTGATGTCATTAATTCTTGGGATTTCAGTAAGCACATGCCTTACTTTAAAAAAAAATAAGTTTATTTAAATTTAATTGTCATTTGTATTAGTAAGCTTTTCCATTTCTGGGACCAAATACCTGACACAGGTTTAAAAAGGAGAGATTTATTTGGGTCATGGTTTCAGGATTCCGTCTATGATTGGCTGGCTCCAAGCAGAAACATCATGGCGGAAGGGCATGGGAGAGCAAAGATCCTTAATTTATGGTGTCTGGGAAGCAGTCCAGCATAACAGTGCCAAAGAGGAAAAGGTAAAGAATAGACAGATATGGATCCCAAAGCCACACCTCCATGACCCACTCAGGTACACCCAGACGTGTGCTTTAATTACCTGTGTTGCTCCCAGGCCAGTCAAGTTGACTGACTGTCTAGTCATCAAAAGGTCTTTTGTTCATTTTGTCATTTGAAAGTTAAAGGATTTGCACAACACAGTTGGCAAGCCCGGACTTTTGAAACATGAGATATACGTACAAATACTAGAAAATGATTGCTTAATGCTCAAGGGGGTTAAGAGAAGGCTGTATTCAGGCAACTTCAAGCAACATCATTTCTACCTAAATGCCCTGGCTTTTTCTACACCTTCCTTCTCCCCCTCTCTCTTTCTTTTTCTTAAGAAAAAGTTACTGCAGAGGCTCCTTCATCAGGAATAGGCTTCCTTGAAAGACATCTTTGTGAATTAAACACGACATTTTCTTGAGCCTCAGGGGTAGGTGTCACCAACCTTTCCCCACTGAGGCCCAGGTTGTGCTGTCTGACACCTTCTCAAAGAGGACAGTCAGAAAGCTGAACAGCACTGTGTGGTGAGACAGACTCACCCACAGGAGCAGTAGGTTTCTGAGTGCGATACTCAGATCACAGCATTAGCATCCCCTGGGAACTTGTTAAAAATGCAAATGCTCCAGCCACAATCCAGACTGCTGAGTCCAAACTCTTGAAAGTTGGGCCCAGTTACTTCTATTTGTCTAAACCCTGTAGGCAGTTCTGATGCTCAGCAGAATCTGAGAACCACTGGCAGAGGGATTTCCTTTTCTACGGTTACTCACACTCCACTGCCAGGTGATTAAAACAAGCCAAGGTTCCCTTTGCAGACACTGGCTTTGCATGTTTGCTTTTTCCCTTTGAGGATAATAAATAGAAGGGGTTGAAATGAGGACCAAACTGGTGGGCCTTTGGTTGCTTCTGTTTTTCAAGAACCAGACTAGTCATTCAACTTTGATTTCTAGAACTTTCTAGGAGGTACCTGTGAGATTTGCCAGTGAGCAAACTCTTTTGCTTTTCAGAGTCTTCAGTGGCTCCTCTGTCACCCAAGTGTACAGATGCCATTCCATTTCTGGAGAAGATAGAAAAAGCCTCCACCCTCTCTTTGCTTCTTTTCCCCAGGGTGTATCCCACCTGAACACTTGGATGTCTGCATCTGGCATCTTCGGACTGGAAGACCTGGGTTCTGAGCTGTTGGACTCCTTTGCCTGTGACAGCATTGTCTTCTGACAGACACCAGTGCAGGATATTATTACCCTTTTCAAACTTGGCCATCCAGGTAAGAAAAAAAAAACAGTATTTCATAATATGTTTTGTTTTTAATAGAATGGTTTCCAATACATTTTTCTACTGGTAAATGCTAAGGTAAGGGAAAACTGTTTTATAACAGCTCTTCTCTTATTATTTTTAGAAGTTTTTCAGTTGATTATCTTGGGTTTTCTAGATAGAACATCAATCCATACTAATGCTTATATTTAAAAAACCGAATTCTGGCTTTGTTAATCAAGCCTACTTCCTTTTGTATTTATCCTTTAATCTCTGCTTTTATATTTATCAATTTCTTTCTTAAATTTTCCTTAGGTTTAGTTTATTGTTCTTGTTTCAGGTTTCTAGAGTCACATGACTTATTTTACTTCCAATGTTATATTTTTTGGACAAATTTAAAGCTCTGAATTTTCCATTTTTATTCATTTACATAGCTGGTATATACAATACCAGCTATGTACAAATTTACATGGTATATACAAATTTACATAGCTGGTATATACAATACCAGCTATGTACAAATTTACATGGTATATACAAATTTACATAGCTGGTATATACAATAAGATGTCCTTTGTTTAACAACTTAACGTGTTTAACAACTGCTTGGACTGAACAATCTTTCACTTGGTTTTAAGACCATAGATATATAAATATGGTGTGTGTGTATATATATATATATATATATATATATATATATGGTTAAAATATATATATATGGTTTTAACCATATAAATATATATATATATATATATATATATATATAAAATAGAGGATAGGAAAAAGTATATATATATACTTTTTCCTATCCTCTATTTTCAAGATATTTTAATCTTTTTAATATAAGTAGGATTCTTATAGGTAGCACATAACTGGGTTTTTTAGTCTCTCTCTTTTAACACTTATAGCTATATATACTGATATATTTGATCATATTCCTGTCATCTTGTTTTGTCTTTTATTGTACTTCCTTATGGTTTCTTTTACTGTTTTTCCTTTAGTTGGATTTACTATTCTATTTTCCTTTTTTATCCATGAGTGGTTTGAAACATATGTTCTGTTTTTATTATTTCTTCAAGCATTTAAAAAACATTTTTCTCAACATATTTGAATGTTTGCTTATCTGTTAATGATGAGAATTAATCAGTATTTATTAGCTATCCTCATTTGGAAGGCTAGGTCTTGACACTATTATGTTTTTATTTGTTTGGTTGGTTTTTTTTACTCAATCTTTTAAAACATTTTAACTTCTTATTATTTTTCTTTTTTTGTTATCAGTTGTTTGAAGGTTTGAATTTTTCTCTCTGCTTTTCTATTTTCTTTTTTTCCTTGTTTATTCTTTTCAGAATTTCTATTTTCTAATACTATTAATTTTCATGTTCTCTTCAATATAAACCCTATCTCATTTTTCCCTCTTTCTAACCTTCCATTGATTAATTTTTTTTTTAAAGGGAATAAAACAGAACACAATGAAACAAAACAAAACAGGGAGAACCCAATATTGGATTTCAAAAATAAGATAGTAGGGAATCTACCACAGTTACTATATTGCATATTATTACCCTCTAAATAGTTGCTGCAGGCTTTAGGCCTACAAAGTCAGTCAAACAATACAAGCTGGCAGTTGTTTCTTTACTTCAGTTGTTATCATCTCAATCTGTGTTCTTCTGAATCAGCACAGGGGTGGGAGGGGTGTTCTCTCCTTTGCCAGCAGGGCCCCGCTGGTTCACAGGGGTGGCGTGACTTCATCTTACTGTCTTTTTCCTCTCTTCTCTATGTACCAACTCCATCCACCCATCCCCACATTTTATTGAGATCTTCTGGAAAATAACAGGTGGAATTCTTTGCCAACAGGTCACTAAGCTTCACAGCCATGTTGTCAGTAATCGTTTGAGCTGAGACTTTACCAGTCTGTTTGCATACCATTGTCACTTGAGACATACTTTACTATTTCTTTAATCCATCTTCTCAATTGCTGAAGTTTATCCTCTAGAGAATCTTTTGGAAAGAGTTCATAGAGAAAAATTTCTGGAGTCTTTGTCCATCTAAAAATAATTTCTATTTTATATTTAGGCAATGTTTCGCTTAACTATAAAATTCTACATTTAAGATATCGTATTTACTTTGGAACTTATGGCACTCTGTTGTATAGATTTCTGTATTTATTGCACTTGAGAAGTTTGATGTCTATTTATTTTTCTTCCTTTGAAACTAAACTATTGAGATTATTTCCTTCTCTGAAATTTTAAACATTCCTATTCCCTTTATTTCTTATTTCTGTTCATTTTTATTTTATTTTCAGTATATCTACTAAAGTCTTTCTTACCACCTCCCATATTTCTAGTCAGAACTTTGTGTGCCCTTTTGTCTGAAGAGTTGACACTTACTTTCTTACGCTTTGAAGAACTGTCTTAGTATTTATATGATTATTTTATCTCTCCATTTACCTCTGAGGTATATTTTGAGAGTGAAGTTGGAACTCTTGGTTCTCTTTCTTTGATTCATTTTTTTCAATCTCCTACATTCTAACTCAGAATTCTGAACTCTGTTCTGGATGGATTGCTTGTCTTAATATTCCAGGCTATTAATGCACTCTTTAGTTTTATGCATTTTATTTGTCAAACTATCTACTGTGGGCTTTTTTTAATTTAAAAAAGTTATAAATCATACAGAACTCCCAAGAATAATGCAGCACTTACATACCCATTACTCAGAAATCACATTAATATTTTGTCATATTTGTTTTCGTTTCTTCTTAAAACATTACTAATAAGATAGCAGTCCTCCTATTCCCCTTCTTAACTACATTTCTTAATGTCCTCCAAAGAGATTACAATTATAAACATGATGTGTGGCTTTCTATCTATTTTGGTTACACTCTGTACTCTGTCATCTATCTTCCACCATTCTTCAGCCTTTCAAAGTTTTCTAACATTTGAACAGAACTAGTATTACACTGGATTTATCTTTCTGAAGCTAACTTTTTAACGTTTTGTGAAATTTACTTAGATTTTTGTACATCTAGTTTATCCATTTTAACCACCATGTAGTGTATCATTGCAGGAATATATTCAATGCATTTATTTGTCCCACTAATGATATCCAAATTGTCTCTGTCGTTTGTTATTAACAGAAGCACTGCGGAGAATTCAAGATCCATACACTTCTCTATGGGCATTATACTTAATAACAACTCTAGAGAATCTGTTGAGCTGTAAGTTGGGGATACAGTGACTCTAGAGCACTGATTGCTCAGTTGGCATTGCATTTTTAAAAGACAGTTGCAAATTATTTGCTTTGTGGCAATTTATTTCAATGGTCTGCTAGTTTTCAACTCTAGCTGCACATTAAAATTGTCTGGGGATGTGTTTTAAAAATACTGCTGTCCAGCCCTGCTCCAGATCAGCTAAATCAAAATCTCTGGGGCTTGGTCTTAGCATTAGTATTTTTATAAAGCTTCTCAGTGGTTCTGATGCATTGCCAGGTTTGAGCACCATTGGTCTTGAATTTGAGTTTTCATGATTATCTCTGTTCTGATCAGATTTGCTCAGTAACTTCAGGGTTTTAGGGGATGGTGGAGTATCAATGCAAGTCAACTGCTTTATTTTGCAATTTTAAAAATGCACGTACAGTTAAAATATATTTTATTATCAGAATTCCAGCCAGAAAAAATAAATTTTCACTATATGTGAAATTTTTAGTCCTTACCTTCCTTTTTCTTACAATACATCAAAAAAAAATCTCATTTAATAAGGCCATGTTTGTAAACTCAGGAATGTGATTATTATGTTGTAGGACAGAGAAAGAGAGTATTCCCTTAGGCCACATTCTTGGCAGTAAAGTTTTTGGTTCAAATGAATGTTTTATCTCACAGCCTCTGGTATTGCTGAATAGCCACTGGGATTCCCACTGATAACAGAAGAGGAAGCCTGCTGCTTCCTACACCCCAGCTTCTCTTCCTTTTCTTGTTTTTAAAGAAAATATGTTCATCAGAAAATTCTCAGTTGTATATAAAACATTAAAAAACAAATGAAAACATCTGAAATTCTGCCACCCAGATAACCATCCTTTACCGGTCAGTGCCTTGCTGCCTTGGGTCACACACAGGTTTCTATGCTACTGACACAGGTGGGGAATTGGGCTTCAAATCCTCTCCCATCTTCTCCTTCTAACCCACCATGGTCAAGACTATGACTTAGGCCTCAGGCCAAGCTCACTGTTAATTTTTTTAAAGAACCAGGAATATAGTCATTTTCACAGCCACATAGGTCTGCTATGTGCATATACAAGGTACACTTACATACTTCAATACTATAATACCATGGACTATACTGTGTATTTGGCCTTAGACTAGTTTCCTGACTCATAATCTCCCAAATCCTTGGAATATCTTGAATGTTAAGAATATCTTTTGTGTGCTTCTGGAAAGCTTCAGGAGGTGGGCTGGTTGCCAGAGGAACCAATCACATGATTAGAGGAACTTTCAATCCTATTCCCCAGCCTCCAGGGAAGGAGGGGCTGAAGTTTGAGTTGACCAACCAATGGTCAGTGATGTGGTCAGTCCTGATATGTAATGATTCGTCCACAGAAACAAAGAAACCCTGAGATCTGAGGGCTTATTGATAATCGAACATATGGAAGTTGTGGGAGAGTAATACACCCAAACAGGGCACAGAAGCTCCTCACTCCTTCTCCTGTAACCTGCCCTGTGTGTCTCTTCCATTAACCTGTTCAGCTGTATCCTTCATAGTAAATAAATAAATTTAAGTGAAATGCTTCCTTGAGTTCTATAAGCTACACTAGCAAATTAAATTGAGCCCAAGGAGGAAGACGTGGGAACCACCATTTGTAAATGGTCAGTCAGAAGCATAGGACACCGTCTGAGGCTCATGACTGGCATCAGAGCCGGGGAAAGTCTTGTGGCCCTGAGACCTCAACCTGTGGGACCTCACATGACCTCCAGGTACTTATGTACTTATGTCAGAATTAAATTGAGTTGAGGATACCTAGCTGGTATCCTCAGCTGCAGAATTGCCTGGTCTGTGTAGAAAACTCACAAATATCTGGGGTCACAGGGTCACAGAAATATTTTGTCTCATGAGAACATAGGAGAAATGTATGTTTTTTTCTTATATCCTTACTCATAGATATGTCACACACATACACACACACACACATATACACACACACACACACTTTTTCTTATAGAGTGTTCCTTGAAAATAATGTAATTGGATTTTATTTCAGATGGTTTAGGAGAAAAGCAGCCTTACCAGTCTCTTTCCTTTCCCCTGGTTATTTCCAATCAAGTCTCACACCTCACCGAATATCAGGAAAGAAAATAGTCAGCTTCCCACAGGTTCCTGAAGCTGTGGAATTTCAGGACACAGGAAGAGACCAAAAGACTGAGGATCCACTTAGTGACTGTTCTCTGCAAGCAACTCACATTAAACATAAAAAAAATCAAATTTATTATCTAGCAAAATATAGTATAAAAATGAATTTATTATCATTTTAATTCTTAGTACAGGCCTTGGATGACAACATCTCTCAGGCTCCTAACTGGGAGCCTGAGACCCCTGGCAGGATCTGACCATCCAGCCCTGGCTGCTCCTGTCACCAGCTAACACAAGTCCTTGCTTCGGTGATGATGGAAATTAAAACCGAGACATTTAGGACAAATATACAGGAGAAAGCTTTAGTTGGAAAGTAAGAGAAAATGTAGATAAGCACAGCTATGACAAAGATCAAGCTGGCTCCCTAACAAATGAAATTATGAGAAAACAGGGAAAGACATTCTCTTGAATGAAGGGGCCTCCTCCTCCTCCTCTTCTTCCTTTTTCTCCTTCTCTTACTTCTTCTTCCTTGACACAAGGTTACAGGTGTGTACCACTATGCCCACTACCTCCTACTTGCTTTTCCCTCCTTTCCTTCCTCCCTCTTGCTGGTTGATTCTTATGTGTTGAGGAGAGGAGGGAACACGAAGGGAACAGCAGTGTCTCTTGCAGTGTTGGTTCTCCAGTGATCTTCCCGGGAGGCCCTCCCCTCCAAGAGGCTCAGTTTTGGATGCTGGAGACTTCCCAACCACGGTGCACCTAGTTAAGACACCGTCCCTCTGACCTCCAGCACACCGTGCGTCTATGCTCTCTCCCTTGTTGTATCCACGGCGTGTGTAGGCTACGGGCACCTCCACCTGGCAGTAGCCACTGGAAAGGAAAGGGTCTTTTCCAGACACCTTTCTAGGGATCCCTCTGGGTCGTGCTTCCAGAGCTGCTGTATTTCTTCCTCTTGACCTGCCCCCTTGCAAGATGGTGACCAGCCTTCTACCATCATTACCTACTATCAAAAGGGAGACACTGGCCCTGTGTTCATGCCCGGAGACACATCAGATTCTCCAAAGAACCGTCTTCCTGTGCCTCAGACTTACTGCCCTATGACTGGCCTTCATATCTCCGTAGCAGCAAACCTGTGGCTGAGGAATCAAGAATTGGCCCCTCTAGCAGTCTCTCCTCATCTTCAGGAGTAGTTCTTTTGGGACCCCCATTTAGCTGGAGAAAGGGCTTCTCCTTAGATAGCCAAAGTGTCCTTTTGTCTTACAAATTCCACGGACCAGTTTTCTATTGCTGTTTTAACGAATAACACAAACTTAGCGTAAACTAGTACCTCACATTTCTACACATCAGAAGTCTGACATGAATCTCATGAGGCTGAAATCAAGGTGCTGGAGGGGCCGTGCTCCTCCTGGAGGCTCTCAGGAACCTAATTTCCTTGCTTTTTCCAGCTTCCCGAAGCTGCCCACCTTTCCTGGTGGCAGACCCTCCACCCCAGTCTCTCTTGGAAGCCAGAAATATAGCGTCTTTCTGACTATTCTTTGCTTTCTTCTGTACTCACACATCTCTGTCAGTTCTCCAAATTTAAGGATTCCTGTGACTAGGTTGCATTCTCCTGAGTAACCCTGAAAAGTTACTCCGTCTTATATGTATTAACGCTGATCATATCTGCAAACTTCCTGTTTCCTTGTTAGGTTACACATTCACAGGATCCAAGGATTTAGACGTGAACAGCTTTGGGAGAGGAGAAGGCATTCCTCTGTCTACCGTGTCTCATCGCGTCCATGAATTCTCTTTGAATTTCTGCTCTTGCCTTCTATACACTTCAGGAGGATAATGAGATTGACTGTGTCACCTTTCTAGAAACCCTTGAAAGTCTTGTCCATAGGTGTCTTTTCAATATTAGCAACATATTGCCTGTTGCTTTCAGTCTGAAGCTTTATTAAACAAAAGTTATAGGAGACCATTGCTTTGGACTAGGATTCTGCATTGTCCTTATAGAACTGACTAAAAATAAAAATGAAGTCACTCAGATGCTAAACTGCCACATCATCAACTGAAAGTAAAGTTACATGATCTTCTGTTAAGTCCAAAAAGATAATTGCTCGTTTCCCCTAACAGACCAGTTTCAGTTGGCATCATCATGAAGTTTTCTCTTACTACTTTTTTGTTCAAAGTATTTTTCAAACCTTAATTAAGTTTATTGGTATATTTTAGATATACATAATGACCATATTCATCATAGGGAATTTTTCACCTGATATGTTTTGATTCCTCTTTTTTTCTCAATTCCCTCTACTCCCTTCAACCATCTCCTCCCTATTTACAAAACTTTGTTTCCATTTTATCCTTTTTTGAATCTTTGCCTTCCTTTTCTCTCCCTTCCTTCCTCCCCTCCTTTCCCCTCCCTTGTTCCTCTTGCGGAACAGTTTCTTCCCATTTCACAGTATCTATTGTATATTTTGGTCCTTCTTTATTCTTCCAGTTTTTCACACCAGGGAGACAAGGCAATGTTTACACATGTGACTCTGATTTATTTCACTTAAGATCCTTACCCCCCAAAAAAAAGAAAAAAGAAAGAAAGAAAGAAAGAAAGAACCCTAACCATCTGTAGTACCCTAATATTAACCAATCAATTGTCTGTCTCCTGCCCTGTTTTCCTGTCCCTGCTTTAGAAGGAAAGTAACTTTGAAAACATCAATCTGCTTTTTGTTCTTTCTTTCTGCTTTCTTTAGCCCTTTTCTGAATATAAAGTCAACCTCCTCTGCTCAGCCCAGCAGAGCACTTCTCCTAAAAGAGTGTCTGATTCCAGAATCACAAACAATGCTGATTAAGATCTTTAAACTAAGTTTGTTGGAATTTTGTATTTTGACAGCTTTTAAACTGGAATTCCCAGCACCTGGGGAAGTCACATCTCACATCCTGGCTGTATGTGCTTCTCTCCTGCTCCGGACTCTGAGACCCTTGGGAGCAGAATCTGTTTCTTATTCATCCAGTAAGCCTTGTAGAAAAGTTGGTTGCTTAAAGGACAGAAGATTTTTTAAAATTATCTAATTTATTACTTAAAGGAATTAGGGGTATAGGACACTTGTCAAAACTCTGCTGGATAAAATGCCTTAATACATTTATTTAAAAGCATAGGTGGACATTAGATAAATATTAGGCCACATTAATTTGTCAAGAAGGCAAAAGGGACTCATGACTCTCCTGGATTGATGGTGTTATCTTTGTTATTTCAATTAACCAGCCAAGCGTGGGATCGTACATGATGGGATTCTAGCCACCCTCTGCAGGGAAGTTTGCTGACTGGTCCAGGTCAGTTTACTGATTGCTCCAGTTCCCCCATGCTGCTTTGGAGCTGTGGGTTTAAACCCTGTTTTTTTCTCTTCAACAGTGGCAAAGTTTACTGCAAGTGGGTTCTTCTCAGGGTGCAGGGAAGGTTGGGGACACTTTAGATACTGTTCATTCTCAGTGGAACTGGGCACTGATGCACTACGCCAAGCTCCCTGTCACCCTTCTGTTGACAGTACTGTACATACTGGAGTGATGGAGTCATTTAAACAATGCTCGCTGCTATTTCTTATTTCTGTCTGGCTTTCTGGCAACCTGACATTCTTCACGTGTCTTCTAAACAAAGCCCCAGGGGGAGAGGGTGGGGACAAAAGCCTGGGCTAAGTGAATGCACATGCAGTCAGCTTTCCACATTCTGGTTAAGCCCGGATCCAAAACATAGTGAAAACCTCCAAAGAGCTCCGCTTGTGTGTTTGTGTTCATGCAATTGTTTCCCTTTATTTGGTACAGTAGGCTGAAAGATAGCTCCCAAAGATATCGGGGACTAATTCTTAGAAGCTGTGTTATCTTATGTGGTTTATAGAAACAAAAAGGATTCTGCCGATGTGGTTACAATGAAAGATCTTGAGATACTCATTCTGATTTTCGAGGCAAGCTCTAAATGCTGTATTGTTAAGACAGGGAAGCAGTGAGAAAGCTAACTGCCAAAGAGAAAGCAGAAAGACCACACGGCAAAGATTGGGATGTTGGGTCTCAGAAAATGATAGGTCAAAGGTATGATCCTTAGCATACTGAATACATAGAATGAAAGACACAAGAAGGTCCTCGGAACCAAGGTCTGACCATCTCCCCTCCTTGTCTCTTACCGCTCATTTTTCCTTTGAAGTGAGTCATAGAAATTATAATTTTTGTTCTCTAAGGTGGGTTAGAGAAACTAGAGCCTCTTTATCCCCAAAGCCAGGCACACTGGAGTTATTATTCCAACCTTCATCCTTCCCTCCCCCCTTTCTGTCTAGGGGATTACTACAAAGAAATTTTCTGCTACTGGAAGCAGCCTATATGTCCATCAACACATGAAAAGATAAAGAAAATGTGGTATTTATACATGATGGAATACTACTCTGCCAGAAAGAAGGGTAAATTTAAGTCATTTGTAGGAAAATGAATACACCTTGAGACTATAATGTTAAATAAGACACATAAGCTTAAATGTCTCATGATTTCTCTTCTATGAGAAACTCAAAAGTATGAATAATTCAAAGAGCAAAATAAAAAATAGACAATAGAAAATTAGATCTTTTGCAAATGGGAAGGGAATCTAGAGATGGAGGGAGGAGACCGATAGGAGGAAAAGAACCAATACAAGAATTAAGACGTTGTATGTACACGTACCAACTTCTCATAATAATGAATGGAATGCTTATGTGTTGCAAACATGTAAGAATAACAACATTGTTGAAATGAAATTCTCTGACATGTCTTGTCTAACAGTTGGTCTAAAAACCATTGTTCCAGAGGCAGTGTGCCCCATATATTTGGGAGGAAGAAGTGCTACAACAGAGGTCAAAAAGACTCTGAATAGTTGTTGTTGTCCTCTCTCCCTCCTTGACTATTTTGTTTTATATTGAGTGAATCTTTCTAGCATAGTATTTAATCCTTTAATGAAAATACCTAGAGAAAACAAAAGGCAAAATGACATATGCACATCTTACCACATCAATAGTAAAATTAAGTGTGAATACATTGAAAACTCAATCAGAAGCCAAGGATCCTCAAACTGAATTCAAAAAGAACAAAAGTATGACGAGTATAGGAGATACTTGTTAGACTCAAAGATACAAATATATTTGAAGAAAAAAGGAAAATAGTATTTACTAAAAACAGCAACCATGGAATGCTGAAGGGAGCCATACAGATACCAGAAGAAATAGACTTTAAAACAAAAAATGGTATTAGATATAAGGAGGGGTATTTTATGAGGAAAACATTCAATCAGTAAGTAAGATTGCAAAACTATAAAAGCGCACCTACAGAAGGGATACCAAAGTACAGCGCATGGAGAAAAACACTGACGGAAGTGAAAGGAGAGGTTAGTTATCACAATTTCAGTTGGAGACTTCAATCCCCTACTGTCAATAATGGGTAAAATAACTATGTAGAAGATCAGAGGACATAACAGATTTGAACAATCCTATAAATTAACTAGAACTAATAAACATCAACAAGATCATCACACCAATAAAATCCACGTTCTTCTCAAGTGCATATGAAACTTTCTCCGGGAAAGACCTCATTTTAAGGCATAAGGCAAGAAATCAAAACCCCCATACAGTGGTACTGGGAATGCAAAATGCAAGCATTTGTCAAAAATATTTTGACAGTTCCTCAAACTATTAATATAGTTATCCCATGATCTTGCAATTCCACTACTAGATACATTACTCAAAAGAAACAAAAAAGTTTATGTCCACACAAAAATTTGTACATGAACGTTCATAGAGGTATATCTATAATACCAAAACCAGAAATGACCAATTCAGCCTACTAATGAATGAAGAAAATTCATCAATGGAATAGTATTTGTCCACTAAAGGAAAATGAAATGTTGATGTGTGTTACAACATGGATGAACCTTGAAAGCACTGTGAAAAGTGAGAGACGTCACTCAAAAGAGCACATACGATTTCATATATGAAATTCCCAGAATAAGCAAATCTGCAGAGGCAGAAAGCAGATTAGTGGTTGCCTAGGACTGAAAAGTTGGGGAAGAATTGGGAATGATTGCTAATGTGTACTGAGTGTCTTCGGGAAGGACTAAAATCTTCTAAAATTGGCTTGTGGTGACGGTTGCATAATTCTGTGGTTGTACTAGCAACCATTGAATCATATATATTAAGTAGATAAAATCATGGTTTGTAAATTACAACTCAATAAAGCTGTTAAAATTACAGTAAATTTTATACTTATGAATTTGAAAATTCAGCCAACATTACAAACTCTAGCTCTATGTCAAACTGTATCATTGGCATCCATTCAAATCTTTCTTTGTAGCAACAGATAAACATAGGAACATACTTTTGGATTTAAAAAAAAATAAGATGTTTTTTAAACCAGGCTTTGCTGGGTTTCTCCTTTCAGGTTATTTCTATCAGATTACACCCTTCTGTCCAATCACATTTCAGCACAGCTGTCCCTGGAAAGGTGTCACATTTTCTTACTCCCACAGGTGTGATGTGGACACAACCCAAAGAATGTCAGGAGCCCCCTAGCTGGTAGAGGGAAAGAAGGGAGTCTTCCCTAGAACCTCTAAAAGGAGCTCACATCTGCTGATGCTTTGATTTCATCCCTAAGATACTGCTTTTGGGCATCTGGCCTGCAGAATTGTCAGAGAAAAAATTTCTGTGTTTTAAGTCACCAAAGTGATAGTTTGTTTCAGCCACCTTTAGGAAATGAATGCATTTGTTATACAGCTGAGAACTGATAATATGTATTATTCCTTCATTCAACTATTATTATATAGGACACATTAGAATCAGGAAGGCAGTCAAAAGATGGGATGCTCATAATCATTACCCCCAAATGCATACATTTTCTTCAATGAAATTTTAGGCTTTGCATCAGGATTTAAGGGAGCTCCTGTCCTCTAAGAGAGCCCTTGATGTAGATGTTGATAATCAAAAATGTTTTCCCTTGGCTGAGAGACTGTCTTGGGTATTACTACAAGGACAATTTTATCAAGGAAAGAAAGTTAATGAAATAAAGTTAAAGTGCATCTTTCACTTCTGTTGGAAACTATAAAAATCTCACTGTTTACATTTTGGGGATCATTTATTTACACAATTTATTTATTTATTCTTAAACAAAAAAGACTAAAAACAATGGTACAGAATTTCAAATCAACATAATAGGAGATTAACAATAGTTGCTATATTGTATGTTATCTTCAAAGTAGTTGCTCAGATTATAAGATATAGACATGAAAAAATGACCAAACACTGAAAACACAAACTATTTTTTGGATGAACAGAGATTAATAGTATGATTATCTGTCTTGTGGAGATATATACGTATATATATTCTTTTCCTTTCTTTCTTTTCTCCTTTCTCCCATCCCAGTTGTTTTTTTCCTTTTGAGCAGTTTCTTTCCCTTTCACAAAATCCACTGTACATTTTGGGTCTTATTTACTCTCAGTTTTTTACACCAAGGAGACAATATGATGTTCATACATAAAAGACTGATTTGTTTCACTTAAGAATATGGTCTCAAGTGCATCCATTTCCTATAAAAACTTCCTTCTTTATGGCTGAGTAGTACTTCATTATATAAAAATACCACATCTCATTTACACAATTTATTGAGCATTGGTTTATGCCAGATATTAGTCTTATCCACTGGGGATACAATAGGCTGCAAAAAAGACCACGAAGTCCTGCACTCATGGAGCTGATATTTAGTGAAAGGGACAGACAAAAACCAAAATCTATACATGAGATCTCAGGTGGCACTGAACAGAAAGCTAAAAGGACGGAGGCAGGCAGGCTTCCTCTATGGAAAGAGAAGCAGAGATTCTCTTTGAAGTTGTCCTGTGAGCAGAGACCAAAGGAGGTAAAGAAAAGAGCTCAAAAACTCCAGGGCTGGGGATTTAGCTCAGTGGCATAAGTGCCTGCCTTGCAGTCATGAGTTCAGTCCCCGGTGGAGGGGAAAATCCACAAGGAAAGAGAATTCTAGGCAAAAGGGAAAACTGATGCAAAGACCTGGAGAGAAGTAACTTGATCATCTGGGGACCAGCAAGTAGGCAAACTGATTAAAATGGGCTGCTTGTTAAGTTGAGCTGGTAAAAAGATTGGCAATAAGCAGAGGGGAACTATTCCTGTAAAGAAAAACTTGGGGGTTTTACTTTTGTTTTTAGTGTATTAGACCACAGCGACACTGTTAGAATAAGAAAAGGACGCTTTGTTGAGTTACACAGAATGTTTCTTGGGAAAGGAAGACACAGGCACACACAGAGAGAGACACAGAGAAACACACACACATACTGACAGGCAAAGTGGGCTAAAGTAATCCACAAAACAAAATGGGACTTGAATTTTTAGGGCAGTGTAAAGGAATAATGAATTGGCCCAATAAGAGAGATGGGAGAGAGTGGGTGGGATTTTTTTTAGTTGTTGTTTTTACTGTTTTGCTTGGGGGAGATAAGACAGACACTCAGCCCTTGGAGCCTGGAGAATGTCATGGAAAAAAGACGGCTAAGTCATGAGTCAGTTTTAGAAGATGGATCCCAAGATCTGGAAAAGTGTGCGAAAAACATTGATCCCCAGAGGGCCTAGAACAGCAGAGATGAGATTTTTCGGGCCTCAGTCCCTGAAATGCTGTTAGGATGTTGTGCCCAGCAATTTGAAGGTAATAAAACTCTGATTCGATTCCACAAATGGAGACGACCGAGAGCCAGTGAAGGGTGGTAATGGACAGCCTGTGCTTGGGGCAGAGTGGGCTCGGGCTTGCCTCTCACTCCTACCTTTTACCTCTATCTTTGGGTGACTTATTCTTACCACTTTCGTGTTGATAGTGGGGTGAAGAGTGCCCCCCCCATAATTCATCTCCACCTAGGGCCTCAGAATGTGACCCTATTGGAAACAGAGACTTCGCAGATGCCATTAGGTGACGTGAGACTATAGTGGGTCAGAGCCAGCTCTAAATACAAAGAACATGGGGAGATTTGGGTACAGAGAAATGCAGACAGAGGTAGAGTTGGGCTGATGCAGCTACCAGGCCAAGTGTGTCAGCTTTCCTTTGATATGACAAAATACCTGAGATAGGAATGTAACAAAGGAAAAGATTTGCTTTGGTTCTCAGCTTCAGATGGAGGGGTGCATGATGGGGGCATTGCTCACCTCATGGTGTCCAGGAAGAGACAGGAAGGGGCTGGGGTCCCAGGACCACTTCAAGGGCACTCTAGTGATCTAACTTCCTTCCACAAGGTCCCATCTTCTAAAGGTTCCATCAGGCTGAAGACCAGGACTCCAACACATGGGCCATCCAATATCTGTAGCACCAAGCATGCCCAGGATTGATCAGAGATATGAAAATGCACGAAGGGATTCTCCCCTTGCACCTTCAGCAGGAGTGTGTCTCTGCTGGCACCTTGATGTGGAATGCTAGCCTCCTGAACCCTCAGGAACACACATGCATTAATACACAAAGTATATTGCAATTTGACACAGCAACCCTGAGAAACGCCTACAGCATCTTACTCTATACGTTAAAGAAGATTAGCTGATGCCATGTGCCTATCCGGCACCCAGAGAATGGCTCACCTGTGAGGGAGGCACAGATCCACATGACCGTATCCCTTAGTTCACAGAGCTATGGTGGTGCTGCCCGGCAGACACTGGCATGGGATGCAGGGCCTGACACATAGTGGGCACTCAGTGAAAATTACCCAGGAAGTGCCAAACTGCAGCATGACATATTTAGCTGGCTGAGCTGGGAGCCACTTGCATGGATCAGCAGGTTTACATTCTGGTCGGAGACTCTGGCAATAAACAAACTGTATTAAATAATGTAGGGCCAGGTAATGATTACTGTTGTAAGAATTACTGTTCTTGCTGGTAGCCAAGCAGATGCCAATGTCATACTCTTGAACCACCAGAACTGGGTACATAACAAACCTCTCTCCCCTTATAAATTATCCAGCCTCAGGTATTTTGGTATAGCTACAGGAAATTGAAACAATGTGACCAAAAGTAAAACGAGTGATCAGGTAGTTTGTGCCTAAGAACTGAGAGGTTTTCCAGCTGAGAGGGACTTGAGTTTTTAGGTCAATAGAACGCAATAATGAATCAACCCACTAAATTATGTAGGAAAAGATTGTTAGATATGTTGCTGAATGTTTTTATTTTGTAATCAAGCTTCAGGCTCATGTTTCCAGTTTCCCAGTTAAACACTGACACATTGATAACAAGCCAGATGTGGCAGTATGAACCGTGCTGGATGGGACTGTCTCAGGTTCGCTGGCTGCCGCAGCTTTTGCACTAGTACCATTTCCTCATGATGCCACAGTGAGGGGCAGCTGAGGTAGCCCACGTGGATAACCCAAAAACGCACCCCCTCGGGCACACAATAGGAGATCAAGGAATGTGTTTCAATTCTGAGGGGGTGGAAACCGCCATAGGGGAAGAGTTTGTTACTATGGTCCATGCCTGCTGGGTCTGTTTTCTAACCTCAGGACAATCCACACTGCCACAGGGTTCTAAAGGGCTATTATGGGAAACAGCCTTTCAGAAGGAATCAGGATGGAACCCTTGGCTGCCAGCACCCTTTGGCACTTCTCTCTGCTCTACAATACCCTTGCCATCTCTGAGAGGACCAGCAGATGGTTGGTTTCTGGAAAGTTACCAAGTTTTTCTGAGCCTCAGGTCAGGCATATGTAAAAAGAGAAAAAGATAACCCACCCTTTTTAGTTTTAGTTTAGGTGCTTAGGTGAAACAATTTAAGAAATATTTATTAAGCAGCCATAATGTATCAGGTGCTAATTTCACTAGCTGGACACAAGGTTTGAACAAAATGCACACACTCACTCACACTCTTGCCCTCAAGTACAATACAGTCTAGTGCAGACAGCAGATTTAAGCAGTACATTACAAGCAAGGGTTAGTGCTGCAGAGGGGGAAAATGGCAAGAAGGATGGGGTGGGCTTACTCATTGGGTCTAGAAAAGGAAAAGCCTAAAAGCTAAAAGGTGAGAACCAGCCAGATTTTACTACTTTTAATGGAAACCCCTGACGTGTATCAATTACTAGACGAACAATTAACTTGTTTATAATACTGGGTTTTGAATCCAAGAAAGGCAAGTTTTCTACTGGTTCAGACTTCCATCCTAAAGAGTTGTTGTCCATTTTTGTGTTTGTCTTTCATTTTAATTTTTATTTATTTTCTTTCACATGTACCATACTCTTGGACCTGCATGTGTTTTATGCGTACAAAAGAAAATAAATAAGAACAACTAAGTTCAGTCACCTCTGGATACCACTGCAGGCTTCTCCTAGATATTAAAGGCCCTCAGCTCCCAAAGACGGTCTTTATGCATCTCATCATCATTTACAGTTTTACACATTTCTATGTTTACCTGAGTAGTATATTGTTTACTTTTTTCCCTTAAGATATTTTTGGGACTGTCAGAGCAGTTTGAGGTTCATAGCAAAATTGAGAAGGTCGCAGATATCTGATATCACTCATTGGTTGGTAACGCATTCCTCATTACCAACATTCCCCACCAGAGTGGTACATTTACTGCAAAGGAGGAACCTCACAGGCAAATCATTGCTACCCCCAAAGTCCTTAGTTTCCATTAAGGTTCACTCTTGGTGTTGTACATTCCATGGATTGGACAAATGTATAGCAATATGTATCCGCCACTGCAGTGTCATACACAGGTAATTTTATTTATTTTTTATTTTATTTAATTAAATAAAACTTTAGCATTTTAGGTATGCATAACATCACACTCAGCATAGGGCATTTGTATGTGTACATGATATAACTTGATTCTTTTCCCAGACAGGGTAATTTTGCTGCCCTAAACATGCGCTGTGCTCTATTCATCCCTCCTTGCCTCCAATCCCTGACCTATTTTTTTCACCTCCATAGTTTTGCCTCTTCCAGAATGTTGCATACTTGGATTCATAAAGTATATAGTCTTTCGGATTGGTTTCTTCCACTTAGTAATGTGAATTAAAGTTTTCTCTATGTCTTTTCATGGTTTATAGGTTTTTAAAAAATCATTGTTTGGTACATCTGCATGTACTATGTTTATTTATCCATTCACCTCCTGAAGTATATCTTGGTTGTTTCCAAAGTTTGGGAATTATGAATAAATCTGCCTTAAATATCTATGTGCAGGTTTTAACAAGGACATAGATTTCCAACACCTTTGGGTAAATACCAAGGAATGTGAATAGTCAACTGTATGGGGAGGGTATGTTTAGTTTTATAATTAATCACCAAACTCTCATCCAAGGTGACTTCACTACTCCCATCAGCAATGACTCAGAGTCCCTGGTGCCCCACACCTTGCCAGCATTTAGTGTTGCCAGGGTCTGAATTTTGGCCATTCTGATAGGTGGATAGTGGTATCTCATAGCTATTTTAAGTTGTATTTCCTGAGTAGCGCATGGTGTGAAGCATCTTGTCATATATTTATTCACCATCTGTATCTTTTTCAGTGACGTTTCTGTTGAATTCTTTGGCACATTTTAAAAACTATTGTTAAGTTACAAGTTTTCTTTGCACACTTGCTTAGCACTTGTCAACTATGCCTTTTAAAATATTTTCTCATAGTTTGTTACTTGTTTTTCATTCCATTGCCAATGCATTTCACTGGGCAGATATTTTTAATTTTAATTAAGTCCAGCTTCTCAATTTTTTTCTTTTATGGACTGTGCCTTTCGTTCATTTCTAAAACATTATTGCCAAATCCAAGATCATCTGGGTTTCATCCATTGCTGTCTTCTAGGAGCATTGCATTTTACATTTAGATCTGAGACCCATCTTGAGTTAATTTTTGTGAAAGGCATAATGATGTCTGTGTTTATAGTCACTTTGCCTATGAATGTCAAGTTTTCTCATCACCTTCTAGTAAAAAGACTTTCTTCCCTCAATTTTAGTGTCTTTGCTCCTCTGTCAAAGATTGGTATTTAATGGGTCTACTTATGGTCTCTTTATTCTGTTCCATTTTCTATTTATCTATTATTTTCCCAATATCACTGTATTAATTACTACAGCTTTATAGGAAGTCTTGAAGTTGGGTAAATCTGCAGAAGTATAATACTTACATATAACCTATGTACTTCCTTCTGTATCCTTTAAATCCTTTCTAGATCTATAATACCTAATAGAGTGTATACACTGTGTAAATGTTTGTCATACTGTATTGCTTAGGAAATAATGACAGGGAAAAATATCTGTACCTGTTCAATACAGATACAGGTTTCTTTCCCAGTAGTTTAAATCCACAGTTGAGTGAATCCACAAATACAGAATTGGTTGATAAGGAGGGCTAACTATCCTCAAGCTCGGAAATTCTTTTTTCAGCTATGTCCAGCCTGCTAAGCCCATCAAAGGCATTCATTTATGGTGACACTGTTTTGGATTACCTAGTGGTTCTTTTTTATTCTTGTATTTTCATCTCTCTGCTTACATTAGCCATCTATTTTTGGCACACTATCTACTTTATTATTAGAATATTTAGCATAGTAATCAAGAGTTGTTTTGAATTTCAATATCTCTCCCATGTCTGGTTCTGATACAGTACTTTTGCTGTCTCTTTCAACTGTGCTTTTCCCTTTCAATATGTCTTGTAATTTTTTTCATGCTAGCCATTTATAAGATATGCAGTAGTGGTTCCCATGGCAGATTCTGTTCTAATGTGTTGTGACTCTCTGTATGTCCTTGTCCTCCATTTAGGGGACAGCAGTTTGCCCTGAACCCCTCACTTTTCTACAGATCGAGGGCAAGCTGTTGAGTTTTCAGTTTCTTCAGCATTTTTCTTGTTGTCAGGATGGAGTGTTAAGTTTTAATCTCCTTGCATGTGAAATTGAAAAACAGAACTCCTTTTTACTTATTCTTTGTATGTAATACAATAGAATAACATTGTATGCTTTCTTTTGAAATGTACTTTCTCTGTTCAAAAGTTTAATGAGATACATACCTGTGGATGGATGTGACTGTCATGTTTTCTTTTTCACAGCAGCATATTACATATCACATTTTTAAATGATACTATAATTTATTTATCCTTTCTCCCATGGATGGCAGTTTGGGTTTGAACATGCATGCTGTTGCATGATTGCAAGGATTTTTCTAGGACACTAACCTAGCAGTAGAATTATTAGATTTAAAATATGTGTATATCCCTCTTTAACAATAATGCCAAACTATTTTGCCAAAAAACAATTTCTAGTCCCATTATTGACACATATTCTCTTTGCTCTGCTGGCTTGCCAACATTTGATATTATCAGATACTTTTTAAACAGTATTCACTTTGAGTCCATGTGAGTAATAAATGAGGGCTCCTTGTTTTAAATTAGCATTTCCTGTGCACTGAGGTTGGCCATCTTTTCAAATGTTTATTGGTTAGTGTATCTCCCCTTTGCATTCTTTTCCATCATTGTTGCTCATTAAAATGTTCAATTATCTATCTTTTATTTGTTGATTTGTAGGAGTCTGTGTATTCTGGTTGCTAATCCTTCGATAAGTAGATACAACAGTTCTCTTCTCCTAGTTTGTGACACATCTTTTAGTTTCTTTATAGTATATATTGGTGGAGAAAATTTAGTTTATCTAGTCAGTTATGTTGCTCTTTGTTTTGATTATGGAATCTTTCTTTATGCTGAGGTCACATGGATAGCCTTCTAAAGTATGGATTTGTAATCATTTTTATGCCATAGGCTTTTTGTTATGTTTTTAAATATATAAAATAAAACTCATAAAATTTACAAATAAAACCAATTATGTAAAGGTTCAGTAATCAAAATATTGCAAATTATAATGTAGCATTTTAATGCATTAATAAGATTAAGCAGAAATCTACTAGCTGCTATAAATTTTCAAATACTAATAAACATATGTATTAGGCAGGTTTCCCACTGCTGTGGCACAGTATTCAACCCACACAATGTAAAGCAGGAGAGGTTTAACTTAGCTTACAGTTTCAGAGGGTTCAGTACATAATCATCTGACTACAAGAAAGAAACAACATGGTGGAAGGGTATGGTGTAACAAAGCTATTTAGTTCATGGTGGCAAGGATGCAGAGCAAGGGAACAGCAACGGCAAGACATAGGCAAGTGACCAGACCTCCATGACCCACCCAGAGACATCCAGAGGTATGTTTCACCAATAGCTGGGTAGTTTCAAAACTAATCAAGCTACACAATCAAGCTTAATGTCTTAGATTTTTTTTTTAATCTCTGGGACTTAGTGTTATCCAACCCTTTCAGCTTAAAGGAGGACAGATTTACTTTGGCTCATGGTTACAGTCTATGGCTGGCTGGTCCAAAGCAGAAATAGCATGGCAGAGGGGCATACTGGAGGAAAGCTGCTCATCATGGTTACCACAAAGCACAGAGAAAGGAGGAGCTTGAAAGGGAGATTTGCCCCATCTCCAAATAGGCCCCACTTCCTAACAGCAAGTCAGTTACTGCACCCTCATGGCCCAGTCACCTTCTATACACATGAGAATAGTGGTGGACGTTTCAGATTCAAATCATAAAAATTCACCCTCGGTCCCCAAATCCATTTCTGTGTAAAATGCATTTAATTGAGCTCTGTAAGTAACAACTTTTGACAGTTCCAGCACTGCTGAAAAGTCCAAGTCCAAAGTCTCCTTTAAGATTGAAGATAAGCTCTTAGCTGTGAGCTCCTTTAAAAATAAAAAAAGAAAATTAAACACTGACAACATACAATGGCATGGAGTAAACATTTACATTCCAAAAGAAGGGATAAAAAGAGGAGATAAAAATGAGACCAAAGAAAGACCAAAACCCATAAAGGCAAACATTAAATCTCAAAGCTCCATGTTCAGCACTCAAGGAAAGTTGTGGTGAGATATGAACTCTGAAGGGCTTGGGCAGCCATGTCACAGTGTCATTGCTGGTTGCAGTACTAATGGCTTCTCTCTTGGGTTGGTTTTGCTCACTGCCTGTGGCTTTTCTCAGATGTTCCATATTCCTAGTATCTCCAACTTTCCTCTCTTACAATTTTACACACTACCCTGTCAGGTGCGCACTACCTGGCCTTCCAGGCCTTCTTCTGAAATCTGGATAGAATTCTCCCTGATCCCAAAACCCTTCCATTCTCCATGCCTGTAAAGCCAGCATTATGAGGGTGAAGCAAAATTATGCCACCAGCTTGAGCAGTAGCCAGGACCCCTTGAATCATGGCTGCAGAGGCCTCTGAGTCCCTGAATGTCTGAGAACTGTGAACTGAATCCCAGGGAATAAATTCTTTGAAGGGAGCCAGGGAGGAAGATAACCTATTATGATCTGTTGTCTATTTTTATAACTAAATTATATCAGTGAAAATAACTTTCTGAGCTATATTTATGAATCTACTAAATTCTATCCACTAATAAATGCATTGGAGGTATATGGAATCCATTTTAAGGAGTCTCTATATAGAATTTTCTAGAACTTTTAACCCTTTATCATTCATTTTTTTGTTTTTGCTTTTTGCTTATCAGAATTCATTTCTTTATAGTATACAAAGTATTTCTTTACTCCCTTTTTATTGATTAATTTGTCCCTTCCCTCTTTGATCTGCTGTCATTGCTGACTAAATCTGACTTATCTCTAGTGGGTCCCTGTTTCTGGGTTTATTATTCTATTAATAGTTCCCCATTTCGTGTGTTGGCTCTTATAGATACTTGGCATTTCAAATGTGAATTAGACATAACTTGTCAAGTCTCAGGAAGAAGCTTACAGAATGTTGATCAAGCCTGCATTGCATCTATAGCCCATAGACTTATGCCTTTTGGTACATTTCTTTTTTTCCAGGAGAAACTTGCTCATCTTTTTCTTTGTAAGTTTGTCTTCCCCTAATTCCTCCCACACATAATTAATAGAATTTCAACTGAAGATTTTGCTTTAAAAATTATACTTCCTAACTCTGTCGCCAATTTATAAGAAGTCAACTGTTCCTCTATATGAAATCTTATGAAACTCACTTATTTTTATAATTTATTTGTAAAATTATTATGATTTTTCTATGAAAAGAATCATATAACTTTTAATTAATGTCTCTCTTGTTTGATTTCCATTTCTCTAACTTTTTTTCTTTTTCCTTGTTTTATGAATTGGCTAGTACTTCTGATGTAAATAAAGTAGGGATTTTTTAAAAATGTTTAATTTTTATGTGTGATGCTTTTATGGGATTTGGGAATCTATTCTGCACAAAGATAAAGAAATATTCTTTCTAATTTACCAATTTTTAAAAAAATTATAAGTGGATATCATTAGGTTTTTTTGTTTTACTTTTTAAAGTAACAAATATAAGACCATGTGTATGTGCCAATGGTGTAGACCCACTACTCCAAGAGTAGACCCACTACAAGAGAAATTGAGGATGCAGAAGAGAAAAAAACAACCTAAACAAAAGTTCTTAAGAACATTGCAGGTGGATTTTTATATATGCTTTTATATGCTTCAATCTTCTTTGAAGATTAAAGTACTTTAACATAAACCATTTCCTCTTGTTGCTTTAACAAAGTACTACAAACTCTGCACCTTAAAGCTACATAGATCCACTGTGCTTTTAAAAAACAGACAACAAACAATAAATACTCTCTTACAGTTCTGAAGGTAAGAAGTTTAAAATCAGATTCACATGGCTAAAGTCAAGGTCTCAGGACTACATTCTTTCTGGAAGCTCCATCCAAGAATCTGCTTCTTGCCTTTTGCAGTTCATAAAGACTGCCAACAATCCTTGGCTTGCAGTCTCCTTCTCCATCTTCAAAGCCAGTAGTATAATGTCCTCAAATCTTTGTATGCTTCTGTTTTAACATTGCCTTCCTTTTATATGACAACAGTCATCACTAATTAGGCCTACCTGGAAGTCCAGGGTAATGTCATCTCAAAATCCTTAACTTATTTTCACTTATAAAGTCTTTCTACTATACTAGGTTATATTCATAGACTGTAGGGATTAAGACGTGGATATCTCTGACATCCATAAGTTAGTTTTCAATATTTAGCATGCATTGGATTACATGTTGGTTTTGTAGGTAAAAAATTGTTCAACATTGACAATTCTATGTGGTTTTACCCAATGTTTCTCAGCAAATGGAAGCTACTATGAATAGTATTTAAAAAAGAGAAGATCTTTTGCCATGAACTGCCAGCTCTAGGTCTCTCCTGTTGTTTTAGGAATAATATGTTGGGCAATTTCTAGCAGATGAGATGTGTTAGCAAAGCCCCAGATGTTTAGTACATGCTGTACTTTAGCACTTTCTGTGTCACTGTCCTGGAAGCAAAACAGTCTCCCTTCTCCAAGCCACTTACCTCTTTGCTGTCTTGGAAGAGGCCTCTAATCCACTACAGAAGAGATTCCTCCCACAGAGTAAGAAAATTCTTCTGCTCAGGTAGAAGACTCATGTGCTCCATAGCTCCAAAGCTCTCTTGAGGAAGGAGCGGCTAGCTGTGCAAGCCTTCCATTTTGTACATTTGTACATGGCTGTGCCATCTGATGCCATATTGGAGCCTAAGGCCAAAGTAAGAAAACAATCACCAATGCTGATCCTGTCTTTGTTTAAAATTTTGATATTTTGCTCAACATGGATTTTTTGCACCCATTTTTCTTTATAACTATTTTTGACCTATAAAACCAACACACATTGTTGGTTTTATAAATGAAATAAACTAATAATCCAAGCTAAATTTAATAAACTAAATAATGAACACAAAGATATCCACATTTAATATTATATTAAACTATTATTTGTCCTGATTATTAAGGTGTTTTTTTGGGGGGGGCACTTCTTAAATTTTGCTTGAGACTCACCCTGCTTTCCACGATGGTCTAAATTCGTATATATTTTCTCTACTGTCACTTTAGGAGGGACACTCCTGGCAAAAGTTCAAATTTTATCTCAGGAGAAAAACACAAAACTGTTAGGATTAACTGCGATAACAAGAAAAGAAAACCACCCTTTAACCTCTGAAAGGCCCCTGGTTCAAGTGATTCTGTTTTCTGCCAATTGCCTTCTCCAAGTGAAAAAGAATAAACTAATTTTATACCTATTCAGTCCAATAAAGCTCATTGTCCTACCTCTAACTCCAGTGATAAGAGCAGGAATAGTTCATTTTCCATTGCTAAGCAACGCAAAAGGAGCACCCAGCATGGGTCATGGCCGCATGGGCTGATAGGGATCACTGTCTAAAGTTCCTGTTTGCATTTCGAAGTCAACAATAATTGTAGTTCTCTATTAGTGTTCATTAAGATGGTTTATGTCTGGACTAACTCCAATCTCCACTCAGCGGTTTCAATGCGTTGTTCTCCTAGGGAAAGAAATATTTGGCAATAAAAACCCTGTGCTGATTTTCCCTTGGGTAGGCTGGGGGACTCTGGTTACCATCCGCAGGCAGTTCCCTAGCCCGGGACAACAAGGTTCTCTTGAAGGTTCGGAAAGAGAGGGGTGGAGAGGAAAGTTCGGCCTCCAGCTGGCTTGCTTCCACCCTTACCGAAAAGTAGGCCAGTGGTGCAGAAGTCTGCGCTGTGACTGGAGCTCTTGCTATTCCCGCCCGGGGCAGAGCGCACGACCCCGTTTCCCCCGAGGCCAGCAGGAAAGTTAGGGAAGGGCCTCTGCGCCTCCCTCCCCGGACTAGGGCCAGGGAGAGGCGCTTCCCAGGGACAGGAGAGTTCCTGCCTCCCTGGCTCGGGAAGGGGTCAAACAGTGGCCTCAGTGTACCGGTCGCGGCCCCAGCCAGCGAAGGAGCCGCCCCTCGGACGCCGCTTCCCAGGTGTTGACTCACCCGGCGGCGGGCGCAGCGGCTGCCAGAGCCGGCAGGAGCAGCCCGGCGCCTTGCGCAACCTGCCCTCCGTCCCGGGCCTGCCGGCCAAGTCTGCGCTGAAAATAAAACCAGAAAACAGCTTAAAGCAATTAACGAGGATGTTATTCTCCGTTTTCGACCCCATTCCAAAGCACTCTTGCACTCGCTGCACTTTTCAAAGGGAGAGTGGCTCCTGGCTGTGCTGTCTTTTCCGTTCGTCCGGAGGATTTCTTGGGGCATTGCAAGCCTGCTGGCGCCCCCTCGTGCACGCAGGCGCCCAGAGCCATTCACAGTTAGCGTCCTGCACAGGCCAGGCCGGGTGGGAGACACTGGGGCCAGAAAGTCTAATTCCGTGAGGTCCGGGTCAGGAGACAGAAAACCGCACTCTCATTCTTGAGTCAGCGCCTGATTTAGGGAATCATTTTTCGTCCGTTTGTATTTTCTTCTGACTCCGGTCTGTTCTCTCCTGTTTGCAGTGGAGCAAGAGACTTTCTGCCTCCCTAACTGAAGAGAAGTGAAGGCCAAGCGGTCAGCACAGGTTAATCACACTGAGAAGCCATGGAATGACCTCGTCTTGTGGCTGAGGTGCGTATCTAACCCTAACCCTATCAGCCTGATCATTCCAAACCCGGACTCCCACAAGTCCAAGGTCCTTGGTGTTGCTACTGTTGTTAAAATGTGTATTTGTTTCTGTTGGGTACAGAGATGATTCCCAAACAAGGAGCAGGCATGGAGAGACAGGAAGTTCTGAACACCAAGTTCTTTGTATTTTGATAATTGCGTGGTGTTTTCTCTTTCCATCCTTTTTTTTTTTTTTTTCTCCAAAAAGCAGGCAAGAGAGAGTTCAAGTAAATCTAGAAAGAATCTGTTGTGGGGAAAACCAAGATAGAAGGGGCATCGGGGTGGGATATGAATATCAGGAACCATGGAAATCTGCACTGAAGGATTAACAACCTTAGGATAGGTAGACGTTTTCACACTGAAAATCTTATGTGCTCGACCACACGGCCCCTCAAACAAGCTTCCAGGGTTGACTCCTTTGATTAGTGGCAAGAAGAGGGGCTCCAATATTTTCATGTTCTGTGCCAACTTTAGGCAACTGAGGAGCCTGAAACTGTGTATTCAGAGTGGTCCTCAAGGTTGAGTTTGAGGAAAAGCATCATGATTGATTGGTGATGTCTTCCATGAGCACAGAACAGAGGAAAGCTGGTATCCATGGCAACAAGGCAAGAAGAAAAGCAAGTGCTCCATCAGAAGAAAGCTAAGCCAGTGAGCCCTTCGGTGGTGTTGTTGGTCATTCCCACATTCAGGTGGAACTGAGGTTCCTAAGGTCCAGGGAACTTGTTCTTCCCATTTGCCTTTTCTTTAGTTTGTGGAGCCTTACAGGTAACCAGAAGGCTGATGTGAAATACAACAGAATGGAGGCAAGGATGCATCTGGTTGTCACTGCCCCTGAGATTATGGGGTGACAGCTCTATCCCTGAGCATGAACTGGACATGGCCATATGCCCAGTAGGTGGGTAAGTGCTGCGGCATGCAGAGAAGGAAGGGACATACAAAAGATTTGTAAGTTTAGATCCTCCTCAGCTACACAACCTCAAAGAGGCAATGAGAGAACCAGAGGCACTGCCTGCATCAAACAGTATCACAAGAAACGGAAGGAGAGGAGAACACAAGATAGAGCAGTCGTCTGCCTCTTCCCCGCAGTCTGCGGGTCCGAAGGAGGAAGCTGCCGCTTCCGGGCATGTCAGGGCCGCACCACAGGTTGCCCAGAGCACCACACAGTCCCCATCTTCCTGGTCCACAGTGTACCTTGGGCCTTGCTGTTTCTCTTCGTCGCCACTGCCACCATTCTAGTGCCAGCCATCGTCTCCTCTTCCTGGAGGTGTGCAAACCTCTTGACGGCCCTCCTTGAGTCTTCTCTCAGCCTCTCCTGCTTCCATCCACTTCTGCTCCAGTATCCCTTCTCCAAATAGCACCTCATGCCGTGCTCTTTTGAATAGATGCAACTTCACCATCACAGGCTTCTGCCATGGGCTTCCCTGTTTCCTGGAATTCTGCACAAAGGAGCCTCCGCACCAATCTCCATGCCAACTCTCCAACCCCACTTCCCTTTGCTTTTAGCCCTTACCCACACCTGCACCTTTATGTGGCCCCTCCTCTGCCTCAGACTGTCACCTAGATCCTGGTCTCCTAAATTTCACACCATTCCTCTCTACTTTGCAGATATTTACCATCTCTCAGCTTGAATGTCACCTCCTCAGGGACTCCACAAAGCACCTTAAACTCTCCTTTGGGGCACCTGTCACCATTGCCAGTAATTATCTGTAAAATTATTTATGTGACACCTTTTTCCTGCTTGCCTGTGAGGCTCATGAGAGGGAAGCTGGGACTTTATTTGCCGCAGTATCTTAGGACTTAGCACAGCTCCCAGCATGTTTCCTGGCACAGAACAGATGCTGAACGTTACTGATTAAATTGATAAACAAGGAGAAAAGAGATGGATGGATGGATAGGTGGGTAGATGGATGGAGCGAGTGAGTTGCAGGAGCTTTCAGAGACTAAAGATGAGCTCTTACTCCTTGTCGATCTTATGAAAGAGGTAAGTCCTGTGGATTTGGTGTCAACATGCAAGGGAGAGAGTGAGGAGAAAGCTGGATTGACCACAGCAGAAGGGCAGAGAGGCCAGTTCAAGATGGTAGTTTTAGTTCCCAGGAGTCTGAGGTTTGCCTTTCCCAGACTGCCAGGAATAAGTGTCTAGAATTCCATTTCCCAAAATATAATTTAACAAAGAAAACTCCAAATGAGAACTGAACAGATCAGAGGGAAGGGAACCAGGCTCTGAGCATCCATTCACATTGCTGGGAAAGTCATACAAAAATAGGTCACATTTCTGCGCTTTTGTGGCTGCTTTGAGCCATTCTAGCTTGCCACAGCAGCCTAATTGCCAAGCAGTATGTTGCTTTGCCGTGGGCCCATCTGAAATCTAAGAAAGCACAGAAGTCTAGCAGTTTCGGGAGCCTGTTGTTTTTACAAGGCAGACTCCATAGACTTGTACCCACTAATTGGTCATGTAAATTACTACCTCGTGGGTCAGTTGCAACATAAGAGAAAATGGAATCTGGTATTGTTTTTGGCTCCCTGCTGCCAGCTACACTGGTGGAGGGAAGGTTAGAGAGAGTGGGGTTTGAGCAACTCAGCAGCAGGAAAAGTTCAGCAGGGTCCTCCAAAGAAGGCAGGTTCAGGAATTCAGTGATGATTTCCCCAGGGCCCTGCTGAGGCCTGGTGTGCTCTCCCAAGGGGAAGGCGGATCCTGTTGCTTTCTCATTTGACCATAGCAGAGGTGAGATCTCCGTGCTGCCAGCAAAGACTGTTCAGAGGTAGCTGGTGGGCATGGAGAACAGAGGATCCCTAGGGGGCTGTCTTGTGGACAAGGGAGTGTCTTATGCTAGTTACCACAGAGGACAGCTCACCAGGAGAGTCATCCACTCCACATACCCACGACACCCTGCAATCTCCTACCCTATGCAGTGCTCACTATTCCTAGGCAAGGAGCTTTGTGTACAAAGGATCACATCTATCTTGTTGGAGCTGGGTCCCAGTCCCTGACACAGTGTCCAGCCTCTGGATACTGATGAATAAATGTTTGCTGATGAGGAAAATGCACGTGCATAAATCCTCTTAGAAACAGATAAGGCTGGGTGTCAACCAGAGCTTTTTAATTACCAGGAAATCTTAGTGATGGAATGGGCTGGCTTGACAGGAACCAGTCGGAAACAGCAGCTTCTTGGTATCAATTTTAGTACCTTTGGGGCAATAGAAAAGCATATGATGGTAAGAGACAGCATCGCCTAGGTGCGGGTCCAGGGGCTGTGGTGTCACACAAACATTGGGTCCTGGAGCCTCCATGTACCTCTGAGTCTACATCTGTAAGAAGCGGGCGATGATCCAGTCTGAGTGTCCCTAAAGAAGAGACTGAGACCAGGATATGAATCTAGGGAGTTTATTTGGGAGGTGATCCAGGAAGCAGAAGGGAAGCAACAGTGAGAGTGAGACAGAGAAGGAGCAAAACCAATGAAAAGGGCACTGTTGGGCCCTGCCAGCCAAGTGGGTTTCATTCCTGTGGAGGAGTCTTAGAGGAATCATGCAGACTGTGCCTCAGAATTGTCAGTGTGAAGCGTGAAGGGTCTGACTCTGTCTCCCACCTCTCGTCCCCCTCCTTCAGGGCACCGACCCCTGCTCTTCCAGGCTGGATCTGCCTGTGGGATGAGGCTTTCACCCCTCCCTGACTTGGAGGACACTGGAGGTGGAGAGCTGTGCCTCCCCCCACAGCCGGGGACAAAGGTGGGCAGAGTGCATGTGCCCATCTCAAATACATCCATAGTTACAGAATAGAATGGGAGCCCCGAACAGGAAGGACTTATCAAGTCTGTGGGCACTCAAGAAATAGACTTTGAATGACTACGAAAGCTTTAAGTAAAATAATATTCTAAAACACTTAACATAGGACATTAGATAATAATGTGCCAGATGTTGCTGCTATTATTAGTATTGATTCTTTATTAATAGACGATGATATGTTTTGAAAGGAACAGGAATCCTTTGGAGTAAATTTATAGCCTCTAGGTCTATGCATGTGCTTGGATAACTCAGTGTTTTGAAGAAGGTGGAAATGATTATGGCTTTGAACTGCAGAGTGTAAGCTCCAGCCGAGGTGGACCAGCCTTTCAGACACCCAAGCCCACTGGAATGTCTCATTTGGCTTTTATTAAAACTGCTGCCTTTAATACTCTCTGACGTGTGGCCTGATGATTTTCTGAGTCGAGCTGACAGTTTTAAAGCAGGAACAATGGGATTGTGTCAGAGAGAATTATTTGGTGACCCTATATGTCCTAAAATGGTGGCTTAACTCTGGGTACTCATGAAAAACAAGTGCAAAACAGTTGAGCAGACACCCTGGTGACTTGAGATCAAAAGGTGTAAAAGAACAAGTGGCTGGAATGTTTTTCATCCTGTAAATCTCCATCTGGGCCAGCTTCAGCTATATTAACCATCATGCACTGCCTGTGGGGAGACCGAGGCCCATGGCAGAAAGACAAGGAGAGGCAAGTGGCAAGCAGGAGGGACTTACTATCTTTCTAGACAAGGCCCATAGTGTAGAGCTGCTTTATGAAATCCTTGACCTCCACTTGGTTGTGTTCACTAAAGGAAATCTTATCTCCACCCTGGGCAGACTGGGCCTTAGGGAAAAAGGGAGGTGCTGTCCCCCAGGGGACCATGTTCCCAGGATTGGATGGAGAGAGAAAACAAAAGTGATGGCTTAGAAGGAACCAGTGAGACTTGCGGGCCCCTTGGCATGGCTTCCTCTAGGTTTGGAATTCCCAGGTGACAGCTCTCTTCTGGCAGGCGCAGTAGTATGAATATGAGCCCATCCTAGCAACAACCTACTGCCATCAACTAACTGGGCAACTGGTCAACCTCCCACTGACTGCCCACCCTGAAGACTGAAGGATCCAACTCTCAGGCATTTCAGGCTTGGAGAGATGAGTATGGAAGCCAGCTGCCTTTTCCCCTGTGGTATAAGGGGTTTGGCCCCCCACTGACCAAAGCAAACACTCTTAGCTTTTGCAGTCCGAGGCAGAGGTTTAAAATGACTGTGGCATGAGCTTCCCTGTCAATACACAAATGCATCAAGGAAGCTGAAGGTGTCTCCCAGGACGGCTGTGTCAGGTCTAGCATTCAAATATTTAGTGGCCAAGTAATTGCTGTACTAATTAATTTCTGTTGCTTAATCTAGCAATCAGGCATGTCGCTTTACACATGGGAAAATGTTGGTCCCTGTAGGGAGTGTGCGTATGTGTGTGTGTTTGCGTGCATGCACGCGCACGCGTGTGTGTTTCTGTGTGCTCATGGCTATGTAAAATACAGAGCGGCCACTGGTATTTAGTTAGGATTTGGAGATCAGTTTATGGAATAAATAAGATGCTTTTAGGGCTGGGGATGTAAATAGTGGTAAAGTGTGTGCTTTGTGTGCTTTGGCCTTAGATTCAATCGTTAGCACAAGAGAAAACAAAAAGATGCTTTCAATTTGGATTGTAGCCATAGGGTTAGGAGAAATACAAAAAGAAAAATGAGAAACAAAAATTAAACACGCCAAACTTCAGATGCCAACTTTGAGGGAATTTTTCCCAAGGAGGGTTTGGTTAAATGTTATAATTTGCAGCTTGGTTGATAAAAATTTGAAAGCACCAAATCTTATCCAGATCTTACTCTGATTTTTCTAGAGCTGTGCTACTCTATAGAAAATCTGCTACAATCCACATGTACTCTTAAATTTTCTGGTAACCACATTGTTAAAAAGTAAAAAGAGATGGTAAAATTATTTTCAATAAGTGCTATTTAGTGCACATATCTGAAATACTATGACTTCAACAGAAAAAATATAAATGGGCTCTATTGCATTCTTTCCTTTATACAAAGTCTTCAAAACCCAGTGTATGCTTTGCACTTACACAGTGTCTCAGTTTGTTTCATCATTTCCTCAATTTCATTTCATTTCAAATATGCAGCAGCCACATGTGACTGGAGGTCTTACTGGCCAGCACAGAGATACAGGGTGACAGCCTAGGTCACCCCTGTGAAGCCATCATTAAACAGGAGTAATGCTGTCAGAAAGGAAAGAAGCAATGTTGTTTTGTGTACCCCAGGATAATTTGATTCAACTTAAGCATCTATTAGACACCTCGATAGATTAGAGTAGGAACTGTGTTTTCTCATCCTTAAACCTGCCCTTTGCTTGTAATATTTTTGGAGGGAAATGGGTTGTATGTTCCCAGGGAGAGTACATCGTGATGACCCAGTAAATGTTCAGGGAATGCCCAGCCCCGGGTGACGAGGAACACAGAGATAGAACTGAGACTGAATTCATAGACCTTGCCCTCAGTACTATCATCACAAAATGATGGGAGACCACTAGACAGTGTAGTTTGATATCATGGTAAATATGATTACATGCCAAAAGGAAAGGAAATAGAGGCTATGCTTATGAGGGATGAATTCTAGGGATCAGTAGGATCCTTACAGGCTGGCTGGGGCTTGGTAGTTCCAGAGAGCAAGCATTTAGGGAAGAGGAACCGCACTGTGGGGCCCTATGAGCATCCTACCTCCTCCATGTTTCCTAAGCCTGGCTGGAGTCACACCTAGGGTTGGTTGTATTCAAGCCCACCCAAAGATGGAGCTAGTACACCTCAAGGGCACCAGACTTGCATATCTTCTGAAAGCCTCCTTTTCCTTTTCCCCCTCGATTTTAAACTTTCCTTTGCTTGTCCCTACATAATCATGCATGCTGTGTTTAAGAGTTCTTAGCACCCACCTTCTGCTAGGACTGCACTTCTGGGGCCCTGTAGTTGGATGGGACCATGTGACTAGTTCCAGCCAATGAGCTATGAGTAGAAGTAAAGGGAACCCTTCTAACCCAGGCATTTAATTGTCAGTACAGGACCCTCCAGAGCTTTCTGTGAAGAACTAGTTGAGGTGGTGGCTGTCCTGAGAACTTTTCTGCTGGCTTGAGTGGGCTTGCCATAAATGGGAGACACAAACGGCACATCACTGTGTGTTTAAATCACACTCCAGAGTGTTGGTGCCAGGATTTGCCTGTGTCCCCTAACCTGAATGATATGCTCATTCAGAGAAGACACAATCTTCTTGAGAAGGGCAGGTTTGGAAGAGGATCAGAAGGATAAAATTCAGGAGCCCCAGAATAACCTTTCCCCCACTGTTAAAGAGATCTCTTTTCATGGTCACCAAAGATGTTAGGAGCCTCCTTCTCAGAACCTGAAGCTCAGGGGCAGGACAAATCCAGCCCCTGTCGCCTTGTTCAACCCATTTTATAGAAGGTAGGCAGAGTCAGCACCCAGTGATAGGCTGAGGTCAGGAGAAGACACTGCACCTCCCTGCCACTCATCCCAAGCTACTCTGCCTTCTCTGAAGGCCCAGAAAGACAGAAAAAAGAAGACAATGAGGCCCAGAACCAAAGAGTATCTTCTCCTCCTAACAGTCTTTGTCAGTTATCAAGAGTGACTATCCCTTAGCCCATTGTGTTTGGGTTTCAGAGTGCAGGAACACAAGTCAATGACAGAGCTCAATCCAAAGAAATTCTTCACATGCCAAAATCCCTCTGCTGTGAAAGATACCAGCTTTGGTCTTCTCAGCATCTTTCCTAGTATCAAAATTTCTGCAGAAATTGGTGGATACTTACTTTCTTGATTCAGCCACAGCAAACATAGAGTTACAAGCCCCAGGAGACAAAAATGCTCTGGTGATGGAATCACAGATGAGTTTTCAATTGAGGCTTCTTCTAAGCTCCTGGAAGCCATGGTGGTTTTTGCCCTCATACCTACAACCTTCCGGGATGATGGACAAGTGAATGACTGGTCGGTGTCTCAATTGATTGTGAACCTACTGCGCAGCTTCCCTCTTCCCCTGCAGCTACAGCTGCATGGTTCTCCTCAAGCCCCTTTCCCTTTCTTTGCCCCTTCCAAACAGGATTCTGGGTAGAGGGAGGTACTGGGGATTGAACCCAGGCCTCACACAAGCAAAGCATGTGCTCTATCACTGAGCTAAATCCATAGCCCCAAAACTATTCTTTAATCAGACTCAGCCTTCCTAGGTAAATGACAGATCTTATACTTTCTTTCCATCATTGAACAAAAACACATAGAACCCCAGCCTTCTGTGTTCTCGTCTAGGGACGCCAAATTGCACTGCGTGTGTTCCAGTCCTTAAGGAGTTCCATCTACTTGGGGGAAGACAGTAAAGCTAGAAATCAAGCCAAAAGTCCAGAGGTGAATTTTAAGTGCTAGGACAGCTAGCCAGAGGTGTTACAGGAGCCCTCACCCATGTGAGAAGTCAAAAAGCTTACAGCCGGGGTGAGTGGGAAGCCAGTGGGCAGAGCAAAAGAAAAAGTCCCCCTTCATAGTACACATGCACGCGCGTGCGCACACACACCCCCTGCCAGTATCAGCAGCAAGCAGAGCAGAAGTGTGAAAGAAGAACACCCAGAAAGCTGAGTTGGGCCTTCAGAGAAGGCAGAGTGGCTCGGGATAAATGGCAGGGAGGTGCTGTGGCCAGCAGTAGATTAGTTGGAAAATGGAAGGGGCAAGGGCAGGTCCCCCAGGGCCCAGTAACCATGGCAACAGTGATGTGCAGGAGCCAGCTAAGAGGCGCTGTAGAGGCTTCAGCAAAGGAATCCCTGGGTTCAACTTGCATGTGGTCGGGGAGGAGACAGAAGGGATTCTGGGCCCCTAGAAGAGACTTTCTGTATGCTTATGTGTGTATCCTTGTGTTTATAAGTAGTAGTTGATAGCATAGGTGGCCCCCAAAAGATAAGTCCTGGAGCAAAGCACAGAATGGTTTCTTCCTGAACTAGGGCCAAGGCAGGCAGTGTTTGGAGGAGAAAAACCATAAGATACACAGAGTCAGAGGGAGAGAGGAACCATCGAGGATGCATGAGAACCCAGCTGAGGGGGAGATGTACCTGAGTGAGGGGTATCTTGAACTGGGAGTAGCTGAGGGCCTCTGGAAAATTGTGACATCCAGTAACACATTCCTAAATAAACTGTGGCACTACACTACAGTGTCACTTTCCTCCATTGCCCACCAACCTCACCAAAAGTTTTGGTATTGATGGGTATCAGAGTAGAAATAACCTTGAGGTATGAGATTTAAATTTGAGCCAGAAAAGTAGAAATGAGAAATGGGGCTCTGTGGTGGCAAAGGTATGGTAGGGAGTTAATGGAGATGGGGGCAGGGTTTGTTTCATACATGAGAAGAGGCTTGATCCAAATTTCCTTAGTGTATAAAGAAAAGGATAAGGGAGGAGGTGAATATCCACCCAGGTTTTCACAATCCTCTAAAAACACATGGTAAGGCGTTGTCCATACTACTTTAAAATACATCAGGTACTTTAAAATACATAAGGTATATGTGCATGTAAAATGACTTTATGTGATGTTCATGCCATGAGAAAGCCCCACACTTTGAAAATTGCTATTATGGCTTATGTCTAGATGTCTCCCAAAATCCTCACATGCTCATAGGTGGAGCTGTTAGGAGTAAATAGACCATGGGTATTCGATACTAGATTAGTTCACTGATTGGTTTAGCATAATTCTGGCTGTGGGTAATGGATTTACTGAAGAGGGAAGACTCACCCTGGATAGGTGGCATCAACCAATAGGCTTGCAGACTGGAGGGAATAAAAAGGGAAAGGAGGAAGTCTTCTGCTTCCTGCCTGCCATGCCATGGACTGTTTCTCCTGTCATGCCTCTCTGCTGTGCCACCTTGCCTTGGAACCACCCAACTATGGACTGAAACCTTTCTTTTCTCCTTTAATTTGTGGATATTGGGTATTTTATCCTAGCAACCAGAAAGTAACTAAGACAGTTTTCTAAGATTTCCCTGGAGAATTTTGTCATTATGAACTGCTAAAAGTATTTTTATTGGTGAAATGGGTGGTGGTAGTGGTATGTAGATGGCTAGAAAGATGTATACAGGCATGTTTCTATGCCTACAAAAAATTGCCTCAGAGTCCAAATGACTTAGGTTTAGAACTCGGGTCCTGTCCTCCCTTCCCCTTTCCCAGCCCCCTTTGCCACACTTAGCAGAAGATTCTGTCACCTGACCAAATGCACAAGTTTGTTGACTCAGCTATCAGAATCATGTTGCGACCATCTTGGATGAGCCTAAATTAAGGTGTGGTACTGCAGTAAAGACAACACCCACTGCTATGGTTTGGATCTGGAATGTCCTCCAAAGTCCCATGTGTTAAAGTTGTGGACCTCAGTGCTGTAAAGTTAAGTCATTGGGAGCATGCCCTACAAAGACCCCTACTTTCCCTCTTTCTTTGCTTCCTAGACGCTGTGAGGTGAACAGTTCTCTGCCATGTACTTCTACTATAACATGCTGTCTCACCACAGCCTGAAAACCAACAGACAAACCAACCATGAACTGAGACCTCTGATACTGTGAACCAAAATAAACCTTTTCTCTTTATAAGCCGATTTATCCCATGTACTTCTTATTGCAACAGAAAGCTGACTGACACTTTACTCAGCCTCCTAATACAGTGGTTTAGAGTACACCATTTGTTTCTCACTGAAGCAACCATCTCTAGCTGAGAGATTTTGGTTGATGGAGCAGCTCTGCTCCATGCATTCAGGGATTCAGGTTCCTTCCATATTGCTGCTCTGTCGTCCTACTGAGCGTTGCTCTTGTTTGTAAGGTCAGATCTGAGGGATGGGTGTTCCCACTTGTTTACTTGTAGGAAGTAATGAGGAGAAAATCCAGGAGCTTGGTTTGTCTTTTAAATTGTAGTGTAAATTTTAAATTGACTTGTGAGTTGGATTAGCTATCTCCTGAGAGCTGCATGTATCCTTTCTGCTCATATCTTATTGGCTCAAACTTATCACAGATGCATCATGGGTGAATGAAATCAAGGAACTGAAGTTCCCAGGTTAATGACATCTACCTGTCTTGAATTTTATTTCTCTGAAACAAGGGGAGAGTGGATGCTGGGTGCTGCACCTATGAACCCTTCCTTAAAGTTCTTGTTAAGAACTTAAGAGGAACAGGGAGGAACAACCTCCTAAGAACAGGCTGAATCTAGTTTCTGTGCCTACTTGTTAATAGATACTCATGTATGTGACAGAACCTGGCCTGGCCTTAGAATTGTGTCAATACAATGGGTTTGATGCTGACATGTTGGAGACTTGGCCCCCTGATTATGGGTACATCCCTCTGGAGTTCTTAGGAATGTAGGAGTTAGAGCTAAACCCAGACATGCTGAGACAGAATCTTTACAATATGTCCAGGTGACTTGTGGAGAAGCGGACTCTCTAGGCACCTTACTTGGTCTGGACTTAGTACAACTGGAAGAGCCCAGACGGCATCTATGATGGTGATTTTCCAACTGTGACTAAGAACCCACTGTGGAATAGCGGTATCACTTTAGACGATCACACACAGCATTGAAAGAAGAGTAGGATTTAAAAAAAGAAAACAGTGCATTACACATTAGAAGAATACCTGGTTTTAAAACACAACCCTTTCAGTAGCTTAGTAGTAAAAACCTAGCCATGGAGGCAGGAGTCTGAGCAGGACGTTCACAGACTTTGCTGCACACTGTCCTGGGGTTGATGCCGTCTCTGATCAGTGCGGCTGCAGCTTCACGTCGTCGCACGTCTGAGTCGTGAAAGCTTCCAGGCCACACTGGGAACAAATCCTGGTGGCTGCTTCCCGTACTCTTAGTTGTACCCACTTTCTTTTAAAGTGCAGGGACGTTGCCTGAGGCATCTTATCTGACACTAAACCCAAAAGTGCCTAATTCTCCGAGCCTCCGTTTTCCCTACTGGTAAAGACGCTCCCTGTGCCTGGAAGACCCCTAAGGGGCTGGCCCAGGTCTTTGTCATGTGAGCCAGCGCGTCCGGGACCTGTGTGTGGAGGGGAGCGGGCGGAGCAGGGACCCACACTTTACCTGGCGACCTGCAGGCGCCCGCGCTCTGGGACTCGCCCCGGGGTGTGTCAGGGGAGCCAGAGTCCCAGTGGCTCCCCGTTGCCTGGTCCCAGCCTTGTCACCCCGGCCCGAGGTCTTGGCCACAGGGCGGTGTGACAGCGCCACCGTGTGGTCGCGCGACATCAAAGCGCCGTGGCTCTGCAGCTTTGCTTTCGGGTGCAGCAGATGCAGATGTGGCCAAGTGGATGCGACACGCGGCGAGGACTGCTCGCAGCATCGCCCTCTGTTTTTCTTACACTGTCCCTGGCCGAGCTGTACGGAGTGGACCAAGCAGTCTGTGCCTCCTCCCTGTGCTCGGGGGTAGGGGGCGCAGAGGACACCTGGGCCAGGGGTTGTCTGCCCCCACGGGGGATGTCCGAACGGTGGCTGCCCGCTGCTGCCGTCAGAGGCCCTGCCTCCATGCCTCGGGGGTCAGAGTGCTCTGGACTTATGAAAACAAGCAACCCCTGCCCCCTGGCTAACAGGTTGGGGTCTTCCTAGCCATTGCATTGCTGCACCCCCGGATCTAGGCTCAGGTTGACTTGTGATTATCTGGGCGGGTGCACGGGGGGGGCGGGGGGGGCTCCCCAGGAGGGTGGCCAGGTGGACATGGTTAAAGGTGACAAGCAAGAAGTATCTGCGCGGACAGACCAGGCCCTGCCTTTGGGCGCATGTTCTGATTCAGGAATCGCTCCAGAGGTCTGATACCATCCAGATGGGGGAGGTGGTATTTAGGGCTTTGCTGTGTCCTCAGGGATCCTGGGGGAGGGAGGATAATCCAGTCACATCCCTCTTATTGTGAGGGATGTTACGCCCCTCGACACACACACACACACACACACACACACACACACAAGCTAAGCTCTTATTTATTGGCCTTGCACAGGGTTGGGTACTGTGCTAAACTCTTAACTTCATAGACATCACAGAGGATGTGGGGATTTGCGCAGAGTCATCCAGTTAATAAGCAATAGGTGGAAATCGAAATCTGTCTCCCAGGTCACCAATGGGGAGAGTTGGCCTCTGGTCCCCTTTCATCCTCCACCCCAGCCTTCTCCACCAGGCCGGGGCTGCCACACAGTTTTTTATTGAGCAGAGCCAGGGGAAGCTGGAGATTGGGGTAGAAAGCCCATATCAGCTCATAGGTCGCATCTTCCCACTCCTCCCCACTGCCGTCACACCGCGGAGTAACTCCCTGCCATTTCTCTATCCACGAAATAGGAACTCAGCAGAGTCCCTGCCATCTGTGTGTGACTGTGGCCTGTCCCACAGCTTCCCATCTTGACAGTTTCAACTTCCACAGGTGGAGGAGTGGACACATATCTTTCACGGGGAGTGTAGCCGTAGTGATCTGCCCTGCTGGAGGGACCCCATGGGGTAGTGTTCGAGATTAAATCTAAATGTTCTGTCTCCCAGTTTCCTAAATCCATTTTCTCTTGGGACTACTGCTAACACCTAATGATTTTAAAGCACCTGACAAATGTAAGCGAAATCCATACATTAACACATTTATTGTTTACAAAAACTGGGGGGTTTTTTGTACTGGAGATCAAACTCACAACCACATGCTTGCAAGGCAGGCACTTATGTCACTGAGCTGAATCCCTGGCCCTACAAAAACATTTTGAGCAGCATTATCAGCCTCATTGTCCACCTAAGGAACCTGAGGTACAGAGAGGTAAAGTTTCTAGCCCGAGGTCACACAGAGAGCAAGTGACAGAGCCAGGCTTTCTAATCTTCCTGCTCTGAGTGTCACTTCAACACTTGCTGCTGCTGCTGCTGCTGCTCCTGCTGCTGCTGCTGCTGCAGACAAGGACATCAGGAGCCTCTTACTGGTTTTCTGGAACCCAGACGGAACAAAAATGTGGCCTCAAGGAAAGAGAGTTTTGCCATAGTGGTTCTATCAATGTCCTGGGATTTTAGAACCAGATTTAATTCCCACTGTTCAAGGGCAGCAAAGAAAAAAGGTGCTCTCTTGCTTGTTTCTGGAATTCTCCGTGGGAGGGAGATGTTCTCTAGCCTGGAAAAAACAGTATCTCATCGAACATAGAGACCGATGCAAAGGCCCTGTGATCCTCTCCCGCGCACATTCGTTTTATCCCACATGGGATTATGTTTACGTCTTAAGACATTCATCCTTTTGCAGCTCTTCAAACAACAGCAGAAGATGAAACAAATGTTTTGTGTACCTATGTGTATCATGGATAACTCTTCTTGAAAAGAACAATGGTCTCCATTTTGGCTAAACCTGGCTGTCTCCGTGTACTGGTTTGTGCAGAGCTGGCTAAGTTTTGCCTTTAGCTCCTCAGTTAGCTTTAAGCAATGCAAATGGGTCTGGTTGAGGTGCTGATGAGCTGTCTTTAAAGCAATAGGACAGATCAGTGATGCCCCACCTGTGGCTCTCAAGTAGTGTGTGTGAACTGGGCCCAGAGAAGCCATGTCACTGGCTGAGAATGAACCTTGAGAAAAGAGGCTATGATATCTCAGGGCATGAAAATTCAATTTCAAAACTGAAGTACCCAGCCCAAAACACTAGATACTGCCCAATCTGTGCCGTGCAGACTTCTCTTTCTGCATATCTCTCTTTGCGTATCACAGAGGTGATTTCAGGCCTTCTACCTAGCCCAGCTCACAGCACGCACACACTTCCCACCACCCTCACGTCACTCAGTCCCCAGCCACGCCCCTGTTCACCAATGATTAAAACCCAGGTTTGGCCCTGAGTGGAAGCCTTTGTTTCGGTTCCAGTTAGCTGGACTTAGGATCCCCTTCGCGCCCCACAACTACAGATATGCCTTCATGTCTTTATTTTTGCCATGGGTTGCACTAGAAGTGGTATATTGCAATTAACTTGTTGGAATTCCAATAACTCCCCCCCACCCCAGGATTACCACAACGAGGTCCAGAAGGGCTTTCAATATGTGTCACAGTTTTGTGGCATGGCAGATATTCTCCCAGAGCGGTCATCACAATACATTGCATCCCACATGTTGTTAAAATGTGACCATGGCAATCCCCTTTGAACCTGGATGCGCCTTTGTGACCACGTCAACGAGTTGCTCAGAACAGAAGTGATGCTTCAGGACTTGTAAGGCTGGCCCATGCAAGTACCATGCCTGAATGCCTTGCCATTGTGGGGTGCTTGATCCTGGAACTCAGTTGCCATATTGCGAGGAAGCCACGCAGCCACATGGAGAGGCTGCATGTGGGTGCTCTGGCTGATGGACCCCTGAGGTCCCAGTTAGCAGCCAGCATCAATCCTCAGGGGCAATGAATCTTCAGCTTTTTAGCCACTCCAGATGATGCTGCAAGGAGCAGAGGTGAGCAGTTCCTGCCAACATCTGCCAAATAAAAGATTTGCAGCAGAATAAGTGATTATTATGTAGTGAAGCCTCTCTATCAGGGAGGTTTGCACACAGTAATGCATGAGCAGAATGAGTTCTCAGCACTCACTTTCACTATTATGATGTACTCTGCAGTGAGCTTCTTCGGGCATATCACTTTCTGAACATACCAGAAGGTTCCTCTAGGGAAACATCTAGAAGCAGATTGCTAGACCCAAGTCTAATCCTCAGAAAGGGAGGAGAGACAGTAGGTCAGTAAAATTGAATTGACCATATCTACTGTAACAAGGATCCACCTTGAAAACACGTTGAGTGTTTTATGCAAAGCATAAAATGTTACACAATGGTATCACTTATGTCAAATCCAAAGAGAACTCAAAACATTGGGACGTTTTATTTAAGGGACCACATGTGTAGTGAAAGTATACAAACATCCAGAGAAGTGACACACATATACAGGGTGAGTGCCAAGTATTAGCAGTATCTGCAACATTTGAGATCTCTCTCAAAATAAAAAGAACAAAAATGGGGAGGGGGGATAGGGGTGCTGAGAAAGTAACTCAGTGCCAAAGTCCTTCATTCAATCCCAAGTACCACAAAAAGGAAAAGTAGGAAAAGAAAAGAAAGCATCAAAAAAATGAAGGTTCAAAGCAAAATCTACCAGTGTTGATGTCTGTTAAGTCTGGGTTTGGGATACATAAGTACTGTTATTTTTATTTTTATTTATTTATATTCCTTGTGTACATTTTATATTATTTCTTATAGTTATGTGCAAGTTTCATTTCTAAATGTAAAAATCTCTTGAAAATTATGAATGATCATGTATGTTGTCCCTTGTGATTTCCTGTAATTTACATGTTTGATGATTTAACTGATTAATTAAAAAAAGACCTCCGATGGACTGATCATTCCATTCATGCACCTGACCTCTCCTTTCCCATCATGCACCTTTCCTCCCTACATCTCCCAAGGAAATGACAGGTGGGAGTACAGTGGAGACAGTGGAAAGTATAGCTCAAAGGTAGAGATCTTGCCTCATATGTGTGGGTTTTATCTCTGATACTGCAAAAGGAAGACACACCACACTGTAACTTCCCTGCCTCTATATGAGATGGACCTCTGCCTGGATCAGTAATCTGGAGATCTTGTCTCACAAGTCATTCTCATGCTTCACATCTCATGCAGTCTTAACAAATGCCCTGGGGTAGTAATAATGGGGTACTCTGTATGGAATGTATTATACATGCTGAGCATCATGTCAAATGTCCTGCATATGCCTTCTTCTTAAATGTAGGTCTTATTTTGTCCCTTTTTTGCAGCCAGTTTATCTATTGGGTTTTTTAAATGCTCAAATATAAGTTCCTTTTGTTGTTATTATTATTTCCTCAGAATCTTGATGGCAGAGGGAAGTGAACCCAGGCCTGTTAGAATCCATACCTTTGGCTGTTAGGCTGTTCTGTCTCTGTGGGAAGCTGTGCATGTTATTCTCAAGTTACAGTAAAGAAACAGATTCCAAGAGTGGCTCCCTCCTTGCTTGCCTGGTAAGTTACTTGTCCTTCTACATCCTCTCAAATGTTACCCCTTTTGGGAAGCTGTCCTGCTGGCCCCCCACGAGAGCAGCTCATCTCCCACTAAGGGGTGTTGACTCTTCGCCCTTCTCGGCTGCCAGGTGAGCTGCAGAGTCAGTCTGGGCTCTGCTCATTTGTATTCACTGCAGCTAGACCACCACCTGATGCCCTATGGGCGTCTAGTCTTTCAGAAATGAATCTTGATTAGCACCTGCCTTGCTTGTGTTCCGCGCCATCTACATGCCCATTAACTCTGATGAGCAACTCATTTCACCTGCGTGCGTAATAGCACGGTTTGTGCAAAATGGCTCACAGCTGTTCTGGTAATTTCCTTAAAATGGAAACAGGAAATCCCCACTCACTTTTATGCAAGAAACCCAACCCAAAGGACTATCCAACTTGAGGCTTTAGATTCATAAATAGATGCCCTGGAACCTCCATTAAGGATAATAATAGTAGTGCAAGAGCGAATGTGTATGGGGCATTTAGCTTGTGCTATGGAGTGAGCTAAGTGAGTTACATAAATGTAGTTTGGAAAATAAAATGGACTATTACTCCCCCCCGCCCTGCCCAGGGTACTGTGCTCTGGTTTCTATGTTAGAGATGCCTTAGATCAGAATTGTACCCAGTAGGAAGACTTGAAGGAGAGACTGAGGGTCTTAATTCCAGAGCTTTGTCACGTTATCATCACAGGTGAGAAGACCCTGCACTGCACCCTTTATGAGTCGAAGGTGGCATTTGTCATACCCTGGGGAGCCTGTGTGGCAGTGGCATCTGATGATAACACCGTGCTGTGCTTGTCAACATCTCTTTTCAAACTGTATCAGGGAGTGAAACGCAACACCCTGCTGAATGATCTCCACGGTGACACAAGAAGTGACAAAGCCTCTTGGATCAATCTTACTTTTCTCATGAAGTTTGGAAAGTGTTGCTAAGGCAGTGCACCTTCTCTTGCAGCACCCATTGAATTTGCCCATTTAAACCCTCTTGTCATGTCATGCTTAGGAAGCTAAAGTCATGCGGGACAGCTGAAACGAGGTAGCCAGGTGACCTCAGGACTGTGTCTGTTTCCTGTCCTGAGTGTTGACATTAGTTCTGTCGTCTCGCCACTCAGCATCCTCCAAACATTTGGGAATATGGTGGTAGCCACGTGAAGTCTCACATGTGACAATTTTTCTAAACACTATCAAATCTATGCTATGGAACATTCTATCTGATTCTGTGAACATTTCAGGAGAAATTTAAAGTTGGAGCTCTGTTTTCAAAGAATTCAGTCCTTGACTACACAGGCAACATAGAAACTTATGAAAATCTTACCAAAGAGTTGAGCATATATTTTATGACTGAGCTCAAATGTCCATGAGGAGAAAGTAGAGAAAAATTATTTTCAATGTTAAACATAAAACAAAACAAAAACACTGCTTTCCATTCTAGCCCCCATTCCCTACAGAAAGAATTTGAACTGATTCTTGTGAAGGTCAACTCTTGATTTCACAGGTCTTGATCACCCACAGTAATAGAAATCAGCCCTTATCCCCTTTTTAGCTACTCAAGGACAGTTTAATTAGGCTCCAAATGGAAAGTCAGCTGCAGCTGAAAGTATCTGCTTATCACCTCTTAGAGGGTCCAAAGTCAACAATTAGGCAGAACTTAGGTCTCCTTGCTTGGGCTGGAGCTAAAATCACTAAAGTGATAGAGACATTTTTTCCCTAAGCAAAGCAATAGAGGTTTCTCCAGAAAACTATGGTTTTATATCTGTAGACAAAGCATTTGACAAAATTGAGCATCCTATCATGAGGCTGCTGGCCCATCAATAGTTGCTATTTGTGATTAAGGAAAAGATGCATAAGACGTGACCTTGTATGCAGAAAATCCTAAGGCATCCATTAAAGAATTATAACAACTAATAAACAAGTTCAGCTATGTCACTGGGACCAAGATCAATATGAAAAAATCAACTGCATTTCTATATCCTAGCAATGGACACTGAAAATGAAATTCAGAAGCTGAGAGAACTCTTTCAATAAAATAAAATGCCAGACCTGAATTTTTGAAAGTGAAAATCTTATATACTAAAAACTATGAATTGTTATTGAAAGCAAATAAAATAGATGTGAATAAATGGAAAAATATCTCATGTTCATAGATTGGAAGACTTAATACTGTTAAGATGGTAATACTTTCTAATTTGGTCTACAGGTTCAACACTTTCCTTATCAAATCCCAGATTCCCTTTCGGTAAATATAGACATAATGACTCTGAAACTCATATGGGACCCAGAATAGCCAAATAATATTGAATAAGAAGAACAAAGTCAAAAGGCATTTTCTGATATTGGATGCTACAGTAGTCAATTGAAGTGTGATACTATCTAGATGAGGGTACACCCACAGAGCAATGAAATAAAATTGAAGAACCAGAAATAAACCCTCACATTTATTACTAAGGGGTTGTTGAGAAGAGACATTTCTCTAAAGATGCACAAGTGAAAAACAGGCAAAGAAGTTAAACATTATTATTCATTAAGCAACTAAAAAGCAAAACTACAAAGAGAAACTTTATTCTCACTAGGAAGACTATAATAAAAAGGTCAGATAATATAAATCTGGGCAAAGATATGAAGAAATTAGAATCATCAGACACTCTGATGAGGACATAAGATCATACAGCTACCAGGAAAATAGTCCAGCAGCTCTACAGTTAATTTAGTTGCCAAATTAACATATGAGCCAGAAATTCCACTCCTAGGTACATACCCAAGAGAAATGGAAACATATATCCCCACAAAAACCGGCACACAGTGTTCATAGCAGTTTTATTCACCTAATAGACAAAAAGCACACATAACCATCACTGATAAAAGGTGAAGGAAATGTGGCATATTCTACAATAAAATATTAATTTGACAAAAAAGAAGGAAAGTACTGATACATGTTATAACAGGGATGAAACTGGAAAACATGATGCTACATGAAAGAAGCCAGTCCATATGTGCTACAGGACTTCATTTGTATGAAATGCCCGTAATAGACAAATCTATTGACAGAAAGACTGAGAGTGATAGCTACAGAACATGGGCTTGTTTTGGGGGAGGCCAATGATCTGGAAGTGTTTGTGGTGAAGAATCCATAACTCTGTGAATATACAAAGTATCACTGAACTACAGGTGTATTATTTAAATTGGTGAATTGTACACTATTCCAAATAATATGTGCATGTTAATAAAACTATTACAAATATCAATGGGTTTATAGCAGTGTTTGGGGGGGACAAAAGAAGCAATAACAAATTAAATGCATACTTTAATCATAAAGCCCAGTAGGATTTCAGAAATGCGGCAACGTACCATTTTGGAATTTAGGAGATGGGCTATACCCACCTTGTACATGACGAAGTTACATCTCACAGAGTTTAACAAGTTGCTCAAGGTCACCTAGTTAGTAAATGTCAAGGGCACAGGTGTAGGAGTGACACTAACTTGAGGAAAAAGTAAGTCTTCACTTCAAATTTAGCCTAAGGAAAATGACCAAATCAATCTTTCTAAGGCTACACAGAGAGTCATTTTGATAAGGCCTCTAGATCCAGAGGGGCTTCTAAGAGATACTGTCTTCCGTTGGGGCCTGGCACCCATCTCCCTGCTTCTTAGAAGTGGAATCGATGAGTCCCTAAAGAACACTGCTGACTCCAAGAGAAAAGAATATTTAACTCTTGATAGAGATATCAAGTTGTTCTGGGTCAATCTGAACTCCTACCACCCGGCTGAGAATGTCTGCTTCCCCTAATTTTTTCACTTATTGGGGGAGGAGCAGTAATCGGGGATCAAACTCAGGACCTTGCACTTGCCAGGCAGATGCTGTGCCACTGAGGTATATCCCCAGCCCATTGCTTCCTCTAACTTATAAGCATGACATAATTTGCCAACCTGCATTACAAAAGTGCCATGGGCCAAACACCCATCCCTAAAGATGTCACTCCCTAATATCTGTCAGTATCACATGATATCGAGTTAAGGATTCTTGCAGATATGATTAAACCGGGGATTCTGGGATGGCAAAACTTCCCAAGTGGACCCAGTGTAAGAACTAGCATCCTTTTAAGAAGGAGACAGAGGGAAATTTGACCAGCAGAGGAAAAGAAGTCCCTGTAATGGGGGCGAAGTTCCCTCAGAGGGTGAAGATGCCATATTGTTGGCTTTGAAGATGGACAATGAGGTCCTGAACCAAGGAATGCAGCTCAAGATGCTGGAAAACATCAAAATCTTCTCCCTAGAACCTCCAGAGCTCTGTCAATGCTCACATGTTGATTTCAGCCCTGGGAGACCATTTCTGACTGGCCTCTAGAATGGTAAGAGTGCATTTCTGCTATAAGCCACCAAACTGATAATGTGCTACAGCAGCTACAGGCAGGAGGCTTAGTGCAGAGGCGCTGGGAAGCTGCTGCCTGCATCGCCCTCCTCTGGCAGGCAAAGCGATCTTCCGCTAGCCCAGCCCTGCACCCCTCACGCAGCAGGAATAGAAACTTTCCTGCTTATTGGCCCCCACAGTCTTGGGGAGCAACTTATACTACCATAGTCTGTCAGCAGCATGTTAAAATAGTTCCTTCATCTGCCCATCAATCTCTTCAAGAAGATACTAACAAACAGCGTTTTCTCCATCTTACTGTGTTTCCAGCATGTTTATTACTTACCCTTTACAAACTGCCTCTGCCAACCTCACAGGTATGCAAATAATGGGAATTTTACAGCATTTGCTTTGCGACTCCCACAACTCAGCAGTAAGGAGGAAGTGGAATGGGAATTATCTCAGTTTCAGGCAGCTAAGTGGTCTGGTTCAACCAGGGTTCTGTTGGTCTCTGTGGCAAGGAAAGTAGTCAAGGTTCATGGGGGATTTCTGCAGGCTGACTGGGAAGAGGTATGGGTTAGGGGGAATCAATCTGGAATTTGATATACATGCATTCAGAGGTTCAAATTGGGTTCCCTGAGGAAAGGGAAGAAAGTAAATAGCTGGGCAACTAAACTCCATCTCAATAAAGCCCCTTGGAGGTAGATGTGTTGTGGGAAGGGCCATGGTTTACACACAGGTAGGGTGGCTTGATTAAAGTTTTTAGATTTTAGGAGTGTACAAAGCACACACACACACTCCTATGTCATCCCCAGTCTCCTGGCTCTGGGACATCAATCCCTGCTCTAGGCCAAGCAAGTGACAATGCTCAGAGCAGGCTGTTCCTTAAACCACCTGTTAAAATAATCCCCAGTTCTTCTACGTCCTGCTCTGTGGCAACTGGATCCAGCCACACAGCAGACGACAGTCTAATTATCCCAAGCATCAGAAACTTCCTCTCTATCTTTACTGTACCTTGACAAGCCAGTGGTTGTCATTCTGAGTCCTCTTAATTGGCTGCATGATTGACACCAGTGTGGGGGGGGGCAAGATTTGAGAAGAGCCAATGACTTCAAAATTAGCTCAGCTCTGATTCCAGGAGACCTAGTTTGCACTCAACATGGGCTAGAATCTGATTTTTTTGCAGTTCCTCTGATCCTAGGTAGCTAGCAGGCATGACAGGGACAGAAAACAACTTCCTGTTTATTATTTAACTTTCTCCAACTGTTTCCCCAGCTCTGGTTTGACTTGACATTCCTTTCCAATGGCATCATAAAGACTTCTCTAGTGTCTTGAGCAGATGTGACTTGACACTTTGATTTGACTGGATTTTATGTTAAAACTTTCTGGGTTGCAAGTTATGGGCATCTATTTTTTTCTAGTTCATTTAACTTAAAACTCCAAGAGTTGAGCTGTTGGTATCTACAGCTGTATTTAGGTGCATAAAGAAAGGGCTCTGCCGTTCTCTTTCCAAATATTAGCTCTGCCATCCTTCTCAGAAGTTTTTTCCTCAATGGGGTCAGAAAGGCAGTCTCTGACAGCATCAGCCTTATAAGACCCTACTCATCTGCCACTCCATGAAAGGCCCATAGTTCTCTCTCAGGGTTCACGGTATACCAGCATCCATGGAAGGCTCTGACTAGGCCTGACTGGGTCATCTACATTCCCTTGGCCTAATCAGTGGAGGTAGGAGAATGGGGGCCTATGATTGGCCAGATCCAAGTCATGTGACCAGCAGGTGTGAAGGGGCTGTGACTGGCTTTGTGAACAGACCAGTTAAATAGAACAAGCACCTTCCCCTGGGAACAGAAGTGGCCAGCCAGGCCAAGAAAATTCCTCCTCAGATGCTGGAATGGAAAATACTTCACACTGAGTCCCCCCAGGAGCCCTATTTTTTCCCTTCTAACTATCCTCTTTCTGCTCTGATAGCTGATATAGTTATGACAGGCTACCCTGAGCTGTCAACCATGCTAGTTCTGGAAGTGTGGGAGGCTGGAGGGACCGCATCCTCTTCTCAGAGCCCGGTACAGATGAGGTAGAATAGATGGCTTCGCTGCCCTCCAGGGACACCTCACTGTCTACAGCAGCTTCTCCTAGAGGAGGGCAATAGCTGGTCTCTTTGGGCAGAAGTAGAGAAATGCAAGAGAAACATCAGCCCCAAGGGACCTCTGACCTGCCTGCAGCCCTGCCCTGGGCCTACCTCACTTTCTTTGATCTGCTTGCACTTGTTGGCTGACGCTGGCTCGGTCTCCCTGGAATGTCTGATCTAAAGCTAGGAAAGCCTTGGTTTCATTCCTATTTAGGACATTTTGAAGTTTCAAAGAGCACTTTTCCTCATTTAAATTTTCTCCCCTTTTCAGCCGTGTCCCTCTCCCTGTCTAGGATATTTAAAGGGCTCTAAACTGAAAGGGGGAGGAAAAGCTTTGGGAAGCTTATTGTTCTATTAAAATTAGCCCTTGATTCTTACCTGCTGCCATTCTGAAAACTTTAAAGAATATTTGGTTCTTGGTCTTTTATAGCTTCTTATGTGTGTTTTACAGTTTTTAGTAGAAAGACCCTTGGAAGTAACTGGTCTATTTCCCCCATTGAGGTTATAGCCCCCTAAGGCATGGAGATCTCAGCTTGAATGCTTCAAGGGATAGGGAAATCTCTCTCCTTCTCCCTTTCTCTGTCTCCCTCTCCCTCTCTCTTTCTCACCGATTCTATTGAGACATCCTAGATAGTTGCAATGGTTAGAACATTCTTTATTTGGAGGGCAAATCTGCTTGTTTGGTTTTAGTTCTGGCACACAGAATTTGTCTCCTGTTCCTTCTCTTCTCTCTTAGTTAATAGTTACTGCACACTCCCTTTGTCCAGCACCATGGTAATAGCTTGTCGTGCATATCTCACCTGATTTTCATGACAACCCATGATCTAGGAAGCATCACTGTGCCTAATTTATAAGTGAGGAAACTGAGGCAAAGAGAGTCACCAAGCTGACTTGTGAGACTGGTGTCAGGCCAGAGTTCACAGTAACAGGATGAGGTTCTCTGCAATTTATTTAACAAAATAAACCACACAAATTCTATATGCTGAGTAATCTGATACTAACCTGATAGCCTTTTATTTTTTTATATCCTTTTATATCTCCACATGATCTTGAGGGAGAGGATGGCTATTACTGAGGAGCAATGAGGAGGCTGTATGGAAACCTAACCCAGACAGGACAATAAGACAGAAGCAAAACTGAGCCCCTGAGGGACCTGGGTCCCCGACCCTACAGGTGAGGCTGAATCATCCCATCCTAGGGAGGAGACACTGTGCTGCACTGACCAAAATACATGCTCAAGAGAAAGCCCTGGATTTTCCTTTAGACCATGCCAAGAGTCAAGGCAAACTCTGTCATTTAAGAAATGGGCATACTCTTCAGTGTCACCCACTTTACAGAAAAGCTACAAGAAGCTGATCAGCTAGTAAAATATGGAATTTGAAGCCCTTGAAGAAAAGGAATAATAGAAAATACTTTTAAATGACTGGCCACATTTACCACTTTCTGAGGGCAATGTAGCCTTCTGGGTTCTGCAAAGTATCAGATAGTAATCTGGGGTGGGGTAGACACATTCTAGAATGTTCCATGAGTCAGTCACATGATGGTCTGAAAGGAGGAGTGTTTTGTATAGTTAGTAATCCTCAACTCTGAACATTTGTGTAAATAAATGTGTATTGCCTTCTTTGAGGATTTTCTGAGAATCTATATGGGGACGGTTTGTGGTGACTTACTCCATGTGGATGGAATAATTACTGCCTAGCTTATTACTATATTCATTTTCTCTCCTCCCATTGGAAAAATATAACTTGCATTAATCTAACTACTTAGTGTAGTTTGTGTACAGATTAATCTTTCCTAAACTTTCCTTTTACTCTGATATTCCATGGCTTTTTTACCTGCACAATAAAGTAAAACCACCTCAGTTGTTCAGCCTCCACCATCTGTTCCCATCCTGCCCCTCCCCTACCATCTCCCACTTCTTTCCCACGGGAATTTTTATTTAAGGCAATCCTGTCTCCTGAGCTCATGAACTGATCTCCTTACTTCTGAACCACAAGCCATTCCATCAATAGCATGTCAGCATTTTGGAGAAGGAGAAGAGAATTAGGGTCCATCTGGGCCAAGCAGGTAGCAGCTTCTCATCCGCAACAAACTGAAGAGGTAAGATCTTGCAACAGATTCAAAACTCAAAAACCAGCTATACCTAGAAGATACCTCAGAGAAGTAATCATTTCCTAAGGGTTCTAAATACTAGCAATAAAGCAACCCACCATAGACAATTTATAAACATCAACCCAGGAATTAAACTAAAAGAAAAGAAAAGAAAAAAATGAGAAGATATGTAAACAAGATGCAACCCTAGACATGTTGTTCACCAAAGGCAAACCAAGGAGAGTGAGGTGATTCTATCCAAAATCCACCCACTTGGCCTCTCTTAAGTGGTAACAACAAAGCAATTGAATGAAGCTCTAGAATAAAATCAACTCAGAAATAATTTCTCAGATAACTGCAGAGATGGTGTCCACAATGAAAACCATGCTTAGTGACTCTGGAGCAGATACAAATTAACACAAAAAATAGAAAAGCTTAAGAAAATGATGGAAACCATGGCTGTTCAGCATAGGAAAGAAATGGAATCCATAGGACAGATTTGAGCAGATATCCAGAGAATAAAAATTCCATTGAAAGTATCGTCAGCAGAATGAGTCAATGTGGAGCCAGAATCTCAGATATAGAAGACAGGTTGCAGTTAGTGATCATGAAAAGAAAGGTGTCTTAAAAATAGCAAGGGACCATGAGAAATCAATCCAGCAACTGCTAGATGATGCAAAGAAGAATAACAAAAGATTGGTTGGAGTCAAGGATTAGGGTTCAGTTAAAAAGAAGACACCTATCATCTACCAAATAGAGATGCAACTGCAGTGCTATGGGGTGGCATTTGCCAAACCCTTCATCGAAGCTCCTAAACAACTCAAAGATGTATGTAGTCAAATGAGCATGGGAAGTGCTATCTATAAAATCTTCTCTTGTAGATTCCAAACAACAGTAGCATATAAAGGCTCTATTAAGTTCCTATGATAAGGAAGCCACTTTGCTCGTGCTTAATGGTCAAATAAACAAGCTCATTTCCTCACAGGAGGATTTTTTTTTTACCTGAGCACATCCATTAATATGCCCAGAAAGGATTTTCCTGCACATAGTTAGGAATATCAGCCTTAAGAAAAGTGAAGGGGAAGTGAACTAGTGCTCTGAAAATCAGGATATTTGATGAACATTTCTCCTGATGTAACAAAAAGCATCTTCATCCCCCCCCACATACACATCCTTTCAACTCTTTACCCAGTAGAAGGAACTTACCCTGCCTTCTCTAGCAGACTCCCAGAGTTTTCCACTCACTTTTGAATAATAAAGCACTGCAAGTCCTAGTCCAAGCTCAGTAAGTAGAGCACTCTGACCGAGATATTCAACCCATTTCCCATTTCCAGTCTTAGTTCAGGCGTGGCTCTGACCGTCACCTGCAATAGAAAGAAAGGAACTGCTGGCTCCCCCATGCCCGGTGCCTGACTGTTTACCTCTGCATCCACTCCACTGTGATTCCTGCTATTCTTCACTCAGAGCTGATGGGGAGAGAAGAGGCACGGGAGAGGACAGCCTGTGCTCTTGTGATGTGGCTCTGTGCTCTCCATCTGCCTGGTGGCAGTCAAAGCTGGCCCTCATTGGCAGGCTTTGTTTGAAGTGAGTTCCTTTCCCAGACAGTTTCCTTATTTGTACATGTGTCACTAGGTTGCAATCAAATGAGTTATTTGGAAACATATGCTACAAAGTCTTATCCAGATTAAATGCTGTAGAGAAGGAGGAGAGAGGTTTTGGAATCAAAGGGCAAAGAGACATTAATTCTAATCAAAGTGCTAGAGAACGAGTTGATTTCTGCAGCAGTTTTGAAGCTGCCTATTGAGTTATTGATCCACATTTGTGAAGGGACAGAAGAAAGAGATGTGGGATGGAAAGCATCCCAGGTAAAGGGAGAAGTCAAAGCAAAGGCAAAGAGGTGGGAATTGATGTGCATGTTTAAGAAACTGCTGGGGCACAAGGGCAAGGGAAGGGATTAGTGAGCAGGGCTTTGGGTAGAACCAGCACAGCCTCTGAGCATGCACAGGATGTGGTCTTCTCCATGGTAGCACCTGTGACTGGAGGGAGGTGGTCCTGGGGATTAGGAGGCCATTGAAAAGATCCTTGTGGGAAACTCAGTGACTCTGGCAAGATCCCTACACAGAGCTCTGTGTGTGTGTGTCAAGGTGGGACTGGGTTTGGGAAACACAGCACAGGAAGGGCAACCAGATTCAGCAGCAAAATGCAGGAGTGAGGGCAAGGCACTGACTAGGGCTTTTGCACAGTTCCATTGACCAAGGAGGAGGCCTGGAAAGAAGGGCAGGTCAAGGGAGGGCAGAAGTTCAGAGTGCTCTCTGAGCACTTCCTAGGTTTGAAGCAATGGAAATTTTAAAGTCTGCTTATGTTATTGATGGAAAGAACCAAAGAACTCATCAAAATGATAAGGGTATTTAATCAAAAGTGATGTTGCCTCTCAGTATGATCTAATGTCTGTCAGCTTAGAGCATACAATTAAAATTCTCAGGGAATAACCTCGTTGCCTTCCTGGCATGCTAGCATTTGTCACATTTGCCACCCCTCAGCCAGCAAGACCCCAGCTGTGCCCTTCTGTGACACACACAGTTGTATCAGGAGCCCTGTGGAATTGAGAGCACACCCCGGGAGAGACCGGGGGAACATTCTCAACCACTTCCTCTCCTTTCCACCCAAATGTCCTCCTTTGATCTGGAGACATCCAGACCTTAGTCCTCAGTCCAGCCATGAGGAGGCTTTTCCAAATTTTGTCCATGGCAGCAGCAACTGGTTATTTAAATAAGCCATCTTGAGCCGTGTTACAGCTCCAAAAGGACAACAGAGCAGTAAAATTGTTTTATTTCCCTTTCAAAATTTCCCACCATTGCCATAGCATTCATTTATTTTTTTTCTAAATTTAAGCTGTATTTATTTCAACTCCACCCTGAGATGTCCCATGGTCCATTGAAGGTCATGGGTGAATAGAGAGACTGAATATTTTTCCTCAGCTGCTCAAGGTCATTGGTCCCACTAGACATCAGCAACAACAGCAGGCAGCATAGAGCAGAGCAGAGCACAAGAGTTACCCGTGTCCTTATTGCATAATTCTTATATGGGTTGTTATCTCATATTTACATTCTTACATAGTGCCGTAACCAGCACATGCATGTTTACCTGTGGCAAGTCATGGTTACGTGAATAGATCCCACTGTGCACTTGTGCTAGACAAGCAGGGTCATGTCTTCAGGTGTCCTAAGATGCCCCTGATCTTTGAGGCAGCCTGAGTGCTTCCCCACAACATAATTTATTATTATTTAAAATTAATAATAATAGCTAACATTTATGTAATACTTTGCAGTTTCAAAAGTGTTTTATATCCATAACTCCTTTAATATTCATTACAAAAGAAACATTATGTTTATCACCTATTTTACAGGTGAGGAAACTGAAACCAAGAGAAATCGAGTGAGTGAATTTCCCAAAGATTTGGAACCTGAATGCTCATCCGGGTTTTCCACGGCTCTGAGGGTTGTACTCATGCTGAACTTGGTTTTAGATGTGCTGCCACTCAGTGTACCCTTCCCTTCCAAGCCAGCCATTCTACAGTGAGGAAGCCCACATCACTCGGAGGAACCAGTTGCCCCAGCTCAGATTTCTGCCAGAGCCAGCTCCTATCTCCAGTCACATAAGTAAAGAAGCCTTTGGTTGAAAACAGCCACCATCAATTTCCTGGAAAGGTGGCGGATGTGGAGATAGCAGGATATGGAGCCTCTCTGAGAAAGACAGCTCAAATGCCAGAATAGAACACCCTGGAGAGACCCAAACAGAGGGAGATGGATTCTCTCAACCCAGGAAGAAATTGAAGTCAAAGAAAACAGCCACCATCTTTGGGGTCTTCCTGGTGAAGCCACACACATAATAAATTAGGAACAAGCTATCTCATGGAGTCCAGTCCTGAATCCTGGTTCCCCCACCCTGTGTCACCACAAAATAAGAAATAATAACAATGGTTATTGTTTTAAAGTGTTACGTTTTGGGGTGATTTGTTTCACAGAAACAGGTAACTAATATCCCATCACTCTTTCATGCATACCACTTTTTAGCCTTTGTTTTCCAGACTGAAGGGGCCCTTGCTAGTTAAATTCATCACACATGGTTTAATATTCCCCTTGGAATTGCTGAGTCATGTCTCGATTTGTGGAACAGCATTAGCGTAACTCTGAGGACAATTGCTAAGGTACACAAGGCCTATAGGGACATCGAGTTTGCATGAGAATCACAGGGTAAGAGTAGGGGGACTTGAGAAGGAGAAAGAACTGGAAGAGGAAGAGGAGGAGAAGAAGGAAGGAAGGAGGAAAAAAGGAAGGAAGGAGGAAGAAGAGGAGAAGGAGGAAGAAGAGGAGAAGGAAGAGGCCAGAAAGATAAAAATTAAGGCAGGTAATAGATGGAAGACATGGCTGAGGAGGCTGGTGGACCCCTTCAGCCTGGCCTTGGGTCACTTGGTCTTATCTCTGACTTACTTCCAGGGAGGTCCTCAGTGACCTTCTCCATGCAGGAACCTGATGAGTCACAACAGCCAGACAGGGCGTGGGAAGATGTCTGCCTTTCTACCTTCTAGCCAGGGATGCCAGCTGGGCATTGTCAAGTTTCAGTTTGACAGAACCACTCCTTCCTGCCTGGCTCTGTGCTGGGCTCTGGGAACATGAAATGCTCCAAATCCTTGCCCATCAGTAGTCAGCCTACCTGGGAAACAGAGTTAAAAATAATTTCGGCACTCTGTGTTTTTTCCCTCCAGTGGAGTTCTCAGTGAAAATGTAAATGGAAGTTTTGAAGTGCTGTGTGTGTGTGTGTGTGTGTGTGTGTGTGTGTGTGTGTGATGGAGGTTGAGGTGGGAGTTTTAGAGAGGAGGAACCTTACTGTGTGGATTTAGTTAAAAATACTGCTTTTTATTTTTAAAGTACTTGACTGACGTTACTTAATCATCTGGGACTGGTTTGCTGGTTAGCTCTAGGGAATTTGGTAAATAAAAGGAAAATAAATACTTCCAAATTGAGGTGACTGATGGTTGGGTTGTAGTTAGGACAAATTCAGTTGAAAGGAGCTGAAAGCAAGTCCGTCTGGCTTGAGTAAAGTGGGGAGTTATGACAAATGTAACTCAGAAGTGCAAGGCTGAGTTCAGACATGAAGTTTGGACTCAGGCATCCTCATGGAGACTCATTTCTTTCCATCATTAGGACTCCATCATTAGTCTCTCCTGTTGACTTGCCACAGTGATCCTAACTGTTCCAGGGACCCCCACACACATACCTCATGGTGGTAAAATGGATGCATAGTTCCAGCCCTGCATCCTCTCAGAGTCACTCTCTACTAATTCAGTCAAAGTCTCTGGTTGGGTCAAACGCCCAATTCTGAAATCTTTAGATGACAGGACTAACTATGGAGCTTCAGCCATGGAAACGGCGAGGTCCAATCTAACTACATGGACTAAGCATTGGGGAAGTTCAGATATCTATACAAAAATGGATCTTTTATCAGAAAAAAATGGTGCTGGGGAATAAAATTTAATGGTCCCACAATAGCATAGAGACAACGAGACGAACATGGAGGGATGAGAACAGCAGCTCAGCACCCTTGGGAAGTCAGACCAATCTGCTTCCTGGGTCAAGTTCAGGGTTGGCCTCTAGTGACTGGCTGAAAAGCTTACTGGCCACCAAAATAAAGGCGAAAGTGTTCTCTTTCCCATTATCTTCTTCATGACAATCATGAAGGTTACCACTCCCATCAGTTCTTAAGAATATTAAGAATTCAGTGGCAAGGACTGTGATTAAGTTTAAAACTCCTCCAGAGCATCCCACAGCCGGTGCCAGGCACGCCAGGGGCTGGAAGCAGCATCGCTGCTGGCACAGGTCTCCTGCACGGGCCTCTGTTTGATTTCCGACCTCTCTGTGAGTTGGCTGAGACATTGCCAGATGTGTTCTGCAGATGGAGGCTTGACCCTGAGTCACTGCGCTGACAGCCTTCCTGAGCAGGAGCTCCCACATCGGACCAGACCGTTGGGTAAGTGGCAGCATCTTTCTGCTTTGAAGGTAGAGATCCTGCTGATCTCTACTCTTCCAACTCCACATCTGAAAAATGAAAATATGTGTCAAAAGTGGTTACAAAAAAGAGTGAGGCTGCCCTGAAGTGATTACATTTAACAATTTAATTGCACGGAGCAATTCTAAAAGCCTGGACATGTTTAGTGTTTTAAATAACATTTTCATGGAAATGGAATGCATCTACAGAACATAAAGATACACAGTCCATGACAAGACATCTCTATACTTAATACTCAAGTCAAAAAAAGGGAACATTTTCCTCATTGTGAAAGTCCCTGCTCTATTTGCATCCTCGCAACATTCTTGATAAGTTTTATTAATACAGGGAGCAGGTGTAGCCAACAAATGAGAAAAAAGAGAGACAGACTTTAACAGTTTTGTTTGCTTGCTTTAAGCTTAAAAAGTAAGTTTTACCCTTAATATATTTTCAAATCCTAGAATGTTTTTCAGGCTGTGCATAAAGAGAAGGGGAAAATAAGGCAGAAGTTAAATTTTGTCCTATCCTTGTTTAGAAATCTAATCTTGATAAGCAAAGAATGTAATTAAAATGGATTACAGACTATTAAACACCAACAAGAACAAAATGATTGCAGTGTGTGCAAGCCAGTAATTAAGGCTTTAAAAGAGGAAAAAGTCACCATCGCTTAAAATGTTTATTTGTCAAGGTTAGTAACAAATATTGACATGAAAGCTTTTCTTTCTTTTATTTTCTTCTTCGCATCAGGCTCTCTGCAATTAGTGGCACATATTCCAGAATCAATATGGCCTCAGGTCTGAAGCAGAGAGATCCATATATTTTAAAACCCACTGACATAATGGCAGAGGGGCTCCATAAGGCAGGCTTGCTCACAGTGTCATTCAATTAGCACTATTAGAAGACAAAGAGAAGCAGGTCGGGGCAGCCTCTCCTCTAACTGGTTCTATCTCCAAGATGTTCTTGTGATAACCATGGGGAGAGACTTCTTAATGGATTTTGTATCTTATCTTTATGACTGAAAAACTCTTATCCACAAAGTGGAATCTTTCTTAAAATTATGGTGCAGTGATGGAAAGCCTGAGCTTGGAGGTCAGACTGCCTGGATTCAAGTTTACAACCTATCAGTTACTGACTGTGAGTTTGGCCAAGCTGCTCATCCTTTTTGCCTCAGTTCCCTCATCTGCCAAATGAGAACAATAATCATATCTACCTTACACGGAACTGTGCAGAGTGAATGAGATGATATAGGCAAAGATCCCAGCTCACAGCAAGACCTGGCACGTATGAGCTATTTTGCCTTAGGCAGGATAGGCTGGGTGTGAAGCAGTAACGTGTAAGCCCCCAAATCTCACTGGCTTTACTTAACGGACTTAGTTTTATTTTTGCACTGAAACTTGAATCTAGGGTTTTCACACTGAAATATGTTCCCCAGCCTGTTTTTTAACTTTTATTTTGAGACAGTGTCTTACTAAGTCTCCAGGTGGCCCAGGCTGGATTTGAATTTGTGGTCCCCCTGCCTAGGTCTCCTAGAGTGTCACTGGACTTAGTTTCTTATTAAATCTATGTCTTTATTCAAGCTATGAATGGGGTGAGCCGTAGAAGAGGGCTATGCTTCCTCTAGATACTCAGAGGGACCCTGCACACACTTCATAGCTACACCACATGGGACATACAGCAGCGAGGGCAGAGGAAGAGCAGAAGCCCATGTAGGCTTTTCATTTCCAACATTTAAGAGTAACAAAGATGGCCCCCCACCTGTCTCCCTGTGCAGAGCTACTCAAATGTCATGGCATGTAGGCAGTTGTTCGGTGAGCTCATCTGGCCATAAATATTTTCCTCATTGTTCATGTTATGGGTTCTATAAGGGTTTTGACCCCCATGAAATCTGGACAACACATTCTAACCTTTGATACCACAGACTCGACCAAGGGTTCAGTCATTCATCAGCTACTAGTGGAATAACTACGGTGATGGCAAGGCTGTGCTGGGTGTTGGGACATGAGGATGCAGTTGTCTTAGTCTTTAGAGTTTTCTCTATGGGTCATGCAGTTTCAAAGATGATACAACCTAATCGCTAATGTAGATAATGTCTACAGCAGTAGCTTCTAGCATTGGGCAGTTGGTTAATAGGTGGTGGGAGGAGTGATGGGCTGTAAGCTCTCAGTGAGAAGGAGCCAGCCAGAGGGAGGTTTCTGGATGGAGGGAACTGAATGTCCAAGGGCAGGAAACAAGGGTAGAGAAGAAGGCAGAGGTTACCGAAGGGATCGAAAGCCAGCTCACGCTTGGCCTCCATTAGAAGAGGCTTGGAATGGAGTTGTGGGGAAATGGGAGGGTCTTAGAGGATTTTAAGCAGGGGAAAGAAGCCCTCTGACTTACAGTTTTCAAAGGCACCTGCCTATTGTGTAAGGAAAGAATGGAAAGAAGTTAAAAACAGAAACAAGTGGACCAAGGAGAAGACAACTGGAGTCATCTGGGGAGAGGCAGTGGTGGCTTGGGCAATAGAGAGAAACAGTCATATCCCAAGGATGCTTCAGAGGCAGTGAGGTGATAATGGAAGGAGCCTACCATCCCTATCAACAACCCCACTGGTCCCCCAGTGCCTGCATTAGCTTATCTAAGCATCCATTGACTCACTCCCAGTCTTGGCAGGCTGTGGAAGAGGATGATACCCTTAAACCCTTCTACTTCTCAGAGACCTTCTGTAGGTATCTGGACAAAAGTGGTGAGAGGGTCTCTGCAAATCTCACCCACAATGAAAAAGTCAGGTCAATGCTTGTTAAATGAATAATGATGACTACCACAAATCTGTCACTCATGCAAGATTGCTGTCTAAAACTCACCAACTTGATTACACTGCCAGGAGACCTAGCATTTAGAGCTCAGTGTAGGTAAGACTCTTCTTTAAAATCACCTGTCTCTTGCAGCTTTCCATCCTGTCCAGCCAAGCGCTAGTTTGAGGAGAGGTGAGGCCCAGCATCACAGGCAGAGGTCTGAGCAGGAGGCCAGGAATCCTGGCTTGGTCTTCACTCTTACCTGATATGGGGCCTGGACAATGTGCCCAACCTGCCTGAGCCTCAGATATTTTTGAATATCAGATGTAGGACTTACAGAGACACAGGAGACAGAAGTTCCTGACCTCAAGTAAGTTTATGAATTAGGGTAGATGACGGTTGACATTGCTTGTGATTTTTTTCCCTCACTGGGAAACCCCCCTTGTCCTGCTTCATAAAAGGTGGTTGGTGGAGTCCAGAATGCCTGCCTGGCTCCAGACCTGCAGCTTGACTTTCAAGCATGATTTTCCTATCCAAGTAGTAAGATACCTATGAACCCACGAGTCTGTGAGTTTGTAGCCACAAAGGTTTATAAATAGCTCCTCACTGGGGCTATTAGGAGGACTAATGAGGCTTAATGTCTTCAAGGTTGTGCCAAGCAGGGGTCAGACATCAGGACTTCTTAGGAATCAGGGGATAAATTATACTTATTGCAAATGATCTTTCTGAATCATGAGGGCTGAGCAGGCAGAGATGATGGTGACTAATGCCCAGAGCCACCAGATGCCCAAATGGAGAGTGGTGACATCAGAGACTGTGGGTCAGGTTATAGCCAGGCCCAGAAGGTGGGCTCAGGCCAAGGGTCAAGGGAGACGTGAGCTGAGATCTTGACGTCTATGGAAGTCTGGTGCACGTTGGTGAGGGATGCACTGAGGTGGGCAAGGGGACTCAGGAATAAAGTGGAGTCTGAAGTGTCTGAGAATGATGAATTGTACCATCTGGAAAATGGGGGCAATAAGAGCATCGATCACAGGGTTCTCATGAAGATTAAAAAAAGTGTTGCCTGCCTTTGACTATATGAAACAGAATTTTAATTTATGCATTCAGCATATGTAATTTATGCATTCATTTACCTGGCTTGCTTTTCAAGCCAGGAGATTTGGTAAGACCTACTTATGAATTTTGTCCAGAAATTTTGTCCAGAAATCTACATCTGTGAAAGGTAGGAAGGTTTAGTAGCATCATCTGTTTCCATGTCCTCCCAAAGACTGGAAATTTCAAGGAATCTTTGCACAGATTCATTGAGGTCCTGGGTGATGAGGTGGGTTAAGAGGTTGTGTTAGTCAGTTTTCTTTCACTATAATGAAATACCTGAGACTTATAAATAGGAAAGGTTTAGTGTGGTTTGTGGCTTTGGAAGTTTTAGTTCACAGTTAGTCCCACTGATTTTGGGTCTGTAGCAATGTAATACATCATGGCAGAAGCACTAGGTAGAGACCAGGTCCCACAATCCTCTTCAAGGCCACACCCAGTGATCTAACCATCCCACCTGGCATCACCTGCTAAAGGCTGCATCACTTCCTGTCAGTGCTACAGACTGGTGACCAAGCGTTTGGCACACAGACCTTCAGGGAACATTCCAACCCAGATTATCGGGGCCTCAGGAAGCTGACTTGCTCATCACTAGCTCAGTGTCCAAAGCGTCCCTTCTCAAGACGAGTGGTCACAGTGAACCAGAGCATCTGTAACTGGGTGCTCAGATGCTCCTGCACCTGTTCCAGACTAGAGGGAGCCTTTGCATGCTCCCTCTAGCTCAGAGCCAGAGAAACAGCTACAATTTCTGGAGAGAGTTGAGAGCCTCATATATGGCCAGATTAGAAAAAAACAGGTATAAAACTTTAATTGCATTCATTATCAATTGTTTATTGACTGCCTAAATTGAGAAATATGGAGACTGAATTCCAGCATCAGCAGTTTTCCACTCCAGGCATCATTTTTCTACCTATGTAGCTCAGGCTGGCCTTGAACTCACTGTGTAGCCCAGGTTGACTTCAAACTTGTGGCAATCCTCCTGCATCAGCCTCCTCCTAAGTGCTGCAGTTAAAGGCATGCATCCTAAAATGCCTAGCTCAATCAACATAGGCTTCACATGAGGATTAAATAGATGCAGAATGTACTAATGATTAAAAAAAATTCAACTAGAGAGGATTTATTCAATACTGGTAGAATTTCCAGGTAGGACAGTTCCTACAATGGTTCACTAGCTGACCGTTTATTTATTTTTTATTTATTTATTTTTATTTAGAGAAAAAAAGCAAAACAGAAAAAAGGTAGAAATAATTCAGAATTTCAAAAAACAGTAAAAAATCACTAGTTGGTAAATTACATATTGTTATCTTAGAAGTAGTTGTTCAAGTTACAAAATCAAAGCATAAAAACAGTATTTATTAAAGATTCAGTCTCTTTCCACATTTCTGCCCTGCCAAGACCAGGAGCTTTTGACTTTAGTCTCATGTTCACAAGATGACTGCCAAGGTTCCAGGCATTGTATATGGACTTTGCAATATCCTTTGTGTGGAGCTGAAGTTCTCAAAAAAAGTCATACTTCCATTTATTAAAAATTCTACAGACTGCTTGACATAGACTGGGTAGAACATCGTATGTCCTGTTTCAAATTGTAGACAGAGTATTATTTATCTAGAGCCAAAGTTGTCTCAAACTACTGCAGACCATTTAGAAAAGTAGCCATTTCCTTTTTGTTTTGTTTTGTTTTGTTTTGTTTTTGTGACAGGATCTTGCTATGTAGTTCAGGTTGGTCTTGAACTCATTGTGTAGCCCAGGCTGACCTCAAACTTGAAAAGATCCTCCTGCCTCAGCCTCTCAAATTCTGGGATTATGCCACACCCAGCCAGTAGCCATTTAACTTTTATATAAATCACTGTTACTATCGGGCAAACCTCAATGTTAAGCTGAGCCTCTACAAAACTAAAGCTAAAAATCCTGTAAGATAACATCTGGAGCCTATAGAAAATATGTCCGTGCTTTAGGGTAGCCTCCTACCTAATTCCTCTACCAAGGTATATTTTGAATTGATTGATTTGTGACTTTGTCCTTTAACTATTAAATTCATGTAATCCCTGCTACTTTGAAGCACATCGCTTAGAGTAAACTGAATCCAAGATCTTAGCCTACGGTCACTCATATATTTGTCTTTGAGCAAAATTTTTCTTTTAAAGCAGACTTTATTTTTGCGTTAACAGAGAAAAGAAGGAACTACTTCCCATTTGTCACACATATTGTGTGGAACCCCTTCCCGGAAGCCCCACTAGTCTTTTCCTTGGGTCCTTAGGGGACACTGGGATGTCGCTCATGTTCTAGCTGAAGAGCGAACTGAGTGGCTCTGGCGTGTTCAGCCTCAGCAGTGACAGGTGGCCGCCCTGCAGCCAGGACGGAGCGGGGAGCTCAGCGCCACGCAAGGTGGAGAGTGCCCTGCGCGGTGCCGGCCACACGCAGAGCTCAGAATATGAGGTGGCATTTGTCTGCTTTCCTCTTGTCCCACAATGGCAAACCTACTCCTCCCCCTCCCTCCAGTCATACTGACACCGCCCCAGACCTGGTCCCTCTCCCAAGACCACAGATGCAGCAGGGCTGTTCAGCTAATGAACACCAGCAGGTATGTGACTCTTCAGACCCCAAGAGGCTGTTACCCTGGACTATAAATACCCGCTGGTGCATGGCTTCCGCCCTCCCTTCTAGTGACGCTAAGACCTAGGGAATAACGTCAGGTAGCTTCACCTCAATAAAAGATCCCTAGACCTCACTGGCCTTCCTGCATTTGGGCCATGCGATATCTTTGTAACATGGGTCCCCAGGGCAGGCGGGCCATCTGGAGAATTCCTACCTGCCAAGGTGACCGTCGTGCTCATTACTGAACTCCCACAGAGCACTAACAAACCAGAGGGCACACCCCTCAATGAGTGACACAGAGGTCAGTCCCCGTTACAGGGAACTCCAGGACACCTTTCAGAATCCCTTGTTACTAGAAAATCCGTTCCTTTGGCATATAGCTCAAAGCAAACCAGTTTAGGACTAAGAATTTAAATGTTATGCCGCATCCACTTGTAAACCATACTTCTAAAGTTATAATCACACTATAGAAAACTAGGGAAATACGGAAACCACCAATAATTCCACCGACAAAAGTAATCACATCATTTTAGTGTAATTCCTTCTTAACACTTGCCTTTTACTGCACTGATTCACATAATTATAATCATAGCACACATACCATTTTCATTTTCATTTTATTTTTCAGTTTAAATTTAAGAAGCATTGCATCGGGATCTGCACTGTGTGGTTGACTCGGGGTGCCAGAAGAACAAGGAGCTCCTCCCCTCTCTGGGGGGGGGTGGCTGTGAGTGTGGCAGACTCTTTGGAGGCCCGAAGGTGAGAGACCCTGGTGCATCGGGACCTGCACTGTGCGGTTGACTTGGGGTGCCGGGAGAACAAGGAACTCTTGCCGTCTCTGGGGGGCGACTGTGATCCTGCCTGCATGTGGGCTGAGACTCAGACATCTCATGTCGTCCTGTCCCCCACCCCATGTCCCCCCCTCCCCCTCCCCCCGCCTAGCAAGTGGGAGCCAGTGAACTACACATCTTGTGAAAAGATCGACTATGTTATTTAGTATGAGCTCCCCATATGCAAAGATAAGGACAACCATTTGGAAGAAAACAAGAGACAATATGACAGATAGTGAAGATCTCTGGTTGTCTAGTTTTGAAATTTATGCTTTCTTATGTCCCATTCTGTTCCGTTTTGTTGTGTTTAATTTTAATCCCTTTTAAAATAAAAAATAAAAAAAAATTAAGAAGCATTTATTCTGCATACTTGTGTGCGTGTGTACACGTACATGTGTGTGCGTGAGCGTGTGTGTGAGTGTTATAACAGCAGGATCAGTGTTAAGACTAGAAGTTCAATAGAAAACAAGACAAGTAGCCAGGCATGGTGACGCACACCTGTAACCCCAGCACTTGGGAGGCTGAGGTGGAAAGATCACCTGAGCTACACAGTGAGTTTAAGGCCAGTCTGAACTACATAGGGAGACTGTGTCAAACAAAAAAAATTAAAAATAGAAAACAAGACAACAACAAATAGACAATGAGAACAATGAGTCAGGCACGTGGCAGGGGCCATAGCCGCTCCTTAAAGGAACTCCTAACCTAGAGTTTGGAGGGTGATCAGGGTTAGCTTCCTGGAGAGGGTACTCTTGGATCCAAAACACACAGCAGTGAACTTAGTGAAAACCTGAGAGGGCTGTTCACAGATGCAAGAGTATTTTTCAAGGCGTGGGCAAGTCTGCACTGAGGAGGAACACAGTGCTTGAAGGATATGGCTTGAGGTGAAGACAGCATAGTGGTTGCTGGACTCTGTTGTGGACTGAGGTTTGTCCTCTGTGGATTCCCACGGTGAAAGCCTAAGCTCTGGTGACTTTGTTTGAAGATAGGGTCTTTAAGGATGTAATTAAGGTTAAATCCGATCACAGGGTGAGGCCTTAATCCAGTAAGACTGGAGGCCAAAAGAAAAGAGGAAAGATTGTGTGAGAATATAGTCAGAAACAGCATCTTGAAGCCAGGAAGAGAGGCCTCACCACTCGGACTGACATATTGGTCCTGGCCACCAGAATTGTGGCAAAATATGTGTTTGTTCAAGCCTCCCAGTTTGTGGCATCATGTTTGTGAGCCCCTATTCCTGGTGCCAAAGTCTATATAAGTCAGAGCCCTTCAGAGAAACAGAACCAATAGGAGATTATCTACTCTTTATCATCTATCTAGGTTTATTATGAGGAACTGGCTCAATTATGGAAACTGGCAAATCTAAAATCTGCAGAACTCATGTGCAGAGTGAAGGCTGTCAGGCAGGAAACTCTCTCTCTCTCTCTCTCTCTCTCTCTCCCTCTCTCTCTCTCTCTCCTCCCCTCAGAAGTGTCAGCCTTTCATTCCATCCAAGTCTTTGACCAAGTGAGTGAGGTCCACTCACATTGTAGAGGGAAAGCTCCTTTTCTAAAGGCACCAACACAGACATATTTCCAGAAACACTCAGAGCAATATTTGATCATTTTAGTCATCTGAGGTCCAAGCACACTGGCACATAACACTAACCATCTCAGATTCCATGATTAAAAAAAAAGGGTAGAGGGTTTTTCAGGGACCAGAGGTCATCTTGAACTATATTTAATCCCAAGGTCAAGGGAAGGCATTGAATGCACAGACCACAGTTTGATGTGTGTATTTTAAGAATAAGTATTGAGGCTGTAGTGTGGAAAACACATTCAAGACTGCTCGGTATAGTTGGCCAGGCCGGGCAGCACAATTCTAGTATAGGCAGTATTCCCATCCTGGCCTATGAAAATGGCATCTCCTCAGCTTGCTCGGGTATAATCTGCAGCATGTAAAGGCCCTACACACACTACAAGAGTTGATCAAAAGCCATGATGTGTCTTTAAAACAATTATTATAGTAAAAGATACATTGCCATTAATCACCATCAGAATCCTCACTCCCCCATCACCTTGAACATACTTGTGCCATGGTTCTTGCCACTTTCCAAAGCAGTTTTCCAAATCCTCTTTCATGAATGCTGTTCATTGTGCTGTCATGGCTACCTCAATGTCCCAAATCAATTAAAATGTTTATAGCAATTTCTGTCAAATAAAAACATTGTGATGTGTCCTCATCCCTCTTAGTCACTGGATCTGTCACCACACAACTTCTGGTTCTTTCTCAAAGTCAAAATGATAGTGAAAGGTAAACCTCACAGAAGAGACCATACTGGAGCTAAAGGAACCCTCTAGGGAGTCATGGATGTACCCTATGTCTTACGAGTTCTCGGATGTCGTACATAATCATTTGGTGGCTTCCACCTCAAGGATAATCTTGATTTACTTAACCGTTTTCCTGATGTCACGCACATGGATACTTTGGCCATTGTGATGTTAGAAATAAACAAATTTGCTCCATTTTCAAATGGCTCCTGTATAGCCACACCCTTTATCATGTTACTGAGAGCACAGGAGCTGTGATTGACTGCATTATTCTGACTATCCTAGGCACACAACAAGGCGTGACCACCTTCCCTGTCTCCGTCTCTGTCTGCTACTCAGGTCTCTCTCCAGGGAGTTTCATTTGCAGAAGCACCGGGAGCTAGAAGCACACACTGTGCTTACCTAATGTCAGACAGCTCTGCAGCTTCTTTCTGCAACCTGAAACCCTGTAATTTTTGTGTTTCAGCAAGTAAATTGCACTACTGTCTCCATTTATTTATATTCCCTTCACATTTTCAGTAGTAACAGATAGGACATTTCATTTTCCTCCAAGTTGCTATGATTTCACCAGGCTATTGCTTATTTTTGTTTTTGTTTTTATCTTGAGATGAATGTAGTCTCTTCTGAAGCACTGAAGAAGGTAAGACTTCCAGACGTAAGCGAGCTGAGAGGGGGGAAAAAAACCAGCGACTGTTTCTCTCTTCTGCCTGGAGAAAAGTAGGAGGAAGGAGTAAGATGCCAAATTATCAAAATTATGCGACTGCCATGTTTAATCTATCCAAAATTGAGAAGGACTTAATGGTCCTCCTTGCAAGGTCAGCACATTTCTCTCTCTGCTTCTGATTCCAGTGAATTTATCCAGAAAAAGAGTCAAGAAGCTTGTTTGATGGTCATTCATGTATCAGTGAAAGATGTCTGGGTTTCTTGTCAAACTCAGAAAAGGGGCTCCGCCTTGCAGGGCAGGGAAGCCACAGCTAACAGCATGGTGGAGATGCATGAAGTTCGTCCCCGCTCTGCACCTCTTCCAGGCAGCAAAGCTACCTTCCCACTGGCCCTTGGAGTTAGGTATACCCACATAACTGCATTTTGACCAATGGTATGTGGGACAAAAAGATGACTGCTACTTTCAGACTAGATTTTTATGAGAATTCCTTTAAAACGTATTTTATTATAATTATCAATGCATGTGACTTATACAAATTATTGTGTTTCATTGTGATATTTCATTCTTGTATGTATTGTGCTTTGATCATATCTGCTACAATGCTCCCTACTATCGCCTTTTACCTTTCCCTCTTTAATCACTCTCCCTGGCTCCATTCTTCTTCCATTGTGGGCCCTCTTTTATTTTAAAATTTTCAAATTTTATTTGAAAAATTATAAATTTCACATATGGGAGAAAATATGTGATACTTGTCTCTCTGCGCCTGGCTTGTTTCATTTAACATGATGATCTCTAACCCATCAATTTTCATGAGGGTGACAGGATTCCATTTTCTATTTATGGTCTGTATCCATTCTTTTGTTTGCAGGCACATGGGCTATTTTGAGAGCTTGACTGTGGTGAACATTGTCACAATAAACATGGGTAGTTGGGTCTCTCTATAGTATGCTAACTTTAATTCTTTTGGGCACACAAAAGAGTGGTATATACAGGTCATAGGAAACTTTTGTTTTCAGTATTTTAAGGAATCTCCATGCTAATTTGCATAGTGACTGTAATAATTTACATTTGTACCCACAGTACATTAGGGCTCATTTCTCCCCTACACATTCTCCAGGATTTGCTTTTTTCTTTTTCTTTTCTTTCTTTTTGTTTTGTTTTGTTTTTGTTTTTGTTTTTGTTTTTGTATAGCTATTCTGACTAGGGTGTCATGGGATCTCAGTGTAGTTTTGATCTGTATTTCCCTGATGGCTAAAGATATTGAACACTTTCTTACATATTAATTGGCCATTTGTGCTTCTGGAGAGAAATGTCTGTTCAGATCACTTTTCCCATTTATTGGATTACTTGCACTGTTGTTAATTTTTTTAGTTTGTTTTTCAGGTTTTATTTTTTATTAGTACATATTTGCATTATATAACAGTTACATTCCTTGTGGGCAGTTGGTACATGTACATAATGGATCTTGATTCCTTTTTTCAACCACTTTGCCTTCCTTCCTCCCTTCCCTCCATCTCCTAGTCCCTTCCCCATTTGAAAAATCTATTGTCCTATTTCCTATAAATTTGTTCGTTCATTCTTTATACTTCTCAGACAAATGGAACCAAGCAATACTGAAGCTTGTGTGTCTGATTTATTTCACTTAACATCACGGTCTCAAGGTACATCCACTTTCCTAAAAATGATTCATCCTTCTTTAGGGCAGAGTAGTGCATGTATATAAATACCACATTTTCTTTATCCACTCACTTGCCAGTGAACATAAAGGCTGCTTCCGAGATTTATCTATTTGAATTATACAGTTATAAACTTGAGCATGCATGTATCACTATGGCATTATGTCCTTAACTCTTTTGGGAAGATATCTAATGGGAATAGCTGGATCAAATGAAATTTCTAGTTTTAGTTTTCAAGGACTCTCTGTACTTATTTCCATAGTGGGTGCCCTAATTTACATTCCTACTGACAATATAGATGGGTTTGCTTTTACCTGCAGCCTTACCAGCATTTGTTATTGTGGTGGACTGATCACTGGTGGGCAACTTGTAACACCAGCTGAAATGAATCAGCATGGTGCTGGGTGGAGGGCCCACCTGAGGATTGTTGCCCAGATAAAAAGGAGACTTGGAGAGAAGGGGGTAGTGTTGTTGGTTCTCTGTGGTGTTGCTGGTTCTCCTGTTGCTGTTGGTTCTTCTGAGAAGCTTGTTGATCTTCTTTCCTGATATGAACTTTGCTGTTTTCATCATCAGAGGAGCTTAGGACCTTGTTGTTGCTAGGTATGGCTGCGGTTCACTTTAGGGGAGCTCTTTACTTTACCACTTCCTGGATCCAGAGGGGAAGACCTGTGCTGTTCAGTCTCCAGGAGAAACTTGTCACGTTCCTGATATGAACTCACTGTCTCATCATCGGAGGAGCTCGGGACCTTGTTGTCACTGAGAATTGCTGATGTACTTTTCAGGGGAGCCTTGGTCCTTATTTTGAACATCGATTTCTGGCTTTAGTGCAGAACCCTCAGCCTGCTGGCACAGATCCTTCATCCCATTGGCATAGACTTTCTAGCTTCCACTGCTGACCTTTGGATCTTCTCAGCACAGATTCACAAAACAGACTTGCCTGAGATACCATAGTGGGCTCTAGGCCTCCAGTTGGACTCATGGTGTGTGTGTGGGGGGGGTATTGTCATAGGCTGTAGGTCTTCAGCTGGACTCATGAAAGACATTGTTTGGGAATTTAGGCCCTCAGCTGGATTATCGAGGTCTTTAGTGTTGTGGGCAGATTTCCTACACTTTCTTGTATTTAACTCTTTCAGCGACTATTATAAAATAATTCTGTAAATTATGTGTATTGTTTTATTCTCATTGCAAACCCTCACTACAACAGTTATTTTCTGATTGCTTGATGATAGCCATTCTTTTTATGACGAGATGGAATTTCAGTGTTATTATTTGCATTTCTTTAATGGTCAGTGATGTTGAACTTTTTTTCATGTATTTATTGGGCATTTGTACCTCTTTCAAGAAGTGTTTGTTCATTTTAGTTGCCCATTTTTTGATTGGGTGTTTTATTTTGGGGGGTCTAATTTTTTTTTAGTTCTTTCTATATTCTAGACATAGAATATAGAAAGTGCCTTTGTGCCTTTGAGGAGTAATTGGTAAAATTTATTCCCATTGTGTAGTTTGTCTTTTTTTTTAGTTCTTTATTCTAGATTTAGTTTTTTATACATTCTAGATTCTTTGAGGAATAACTGGTAAAATTTATTCCCATTATGTAGTTTGTCTCTTAATTTTGTTGATGATTTCTTTTCCTGTGAAAAATCTTTTTCATTTAACATGACCATATTTATTGATTTTTGGTACTATTTGGGATTCTGTTTAGCAAGTCTTTACCTACACATATGTCTCCAAGAGTTTTACATATTTTATTTTCCAGCAGGTTAAGTGCTTATATTTTAATGTTTAGACCTTTGATCCATTTTAATTTTAATTTAGTAAATGGTGACATGTATGGATCTAGAATCTATCTTCTGCATGTAGATAGCAAATTTTCCCAGGACCATTTATTAAAGAAACTATTTTTCCTCCAAAGTATGTTTTTGGCCCCTTTGTTAAAGATCAAAATAATTAAATGTGCCTGATATTTTTTCTGCATCCTCTCCTCTGTTTCATGGATCTATAGGCCTTTTTTTGTGTCATTATCACCCTGTTTTATTCACCATAGCTTTGTAGTGTAACTTCAAATCTGGAATTGTGATGCCTCCTGCTATGCTTTTGTTACTCAAGATTACTTTTGCTCTTCTGGGTCTCTTCTGACTGCATATGAATTTTAGGATTGTTTTCTCTAGATCTGTGTGGAATGCTGTTGGTATTTTCATTGCATTGCATTAAATCTGTATATCAGTTTTAGAATTATGGTCATTTTGACTATGTTGATTCTTTCTATCCTGGAACAGGGTATATCTTTCCATTGTCTGATGTCCACTTCAATATTTTTCAAATTACTGTAGTTTTCAATGTAGACATCTTTTACTTCCTTGGTTGGGTTAATTTCTAAGTATTTAATTGTCTTTGATGCTATTGTGAATGGTATTTTTTTTTTACTTTCTTTATCAGTGAGTTCATTATTAGAGTTCTTTACTATATATATATATATATATATATATATATATATATATAATTTCTTCCATTGTAGGCTGTCTCTTTAGTCTCTTGATTATTTCCTTTGCTATGCAGCTTTGTAATCAGGATAATCCCCTATGTTAATTGTTTTTGGTATTCTATTCAAGAAATCATTGCCTGTACCAATATCTCAAGGTACTTCTCCATAATTTCCTATAGTAGTTTGAAGTTTCAATAGAAATGACTCATTTAAACTGTCCACAAGCAATCTTTGTTCCCTTTCTCCACCTCGCTATTGGATGAGGAGGACTCTGAGACTCCAAAAGTGGAATAGAGCTACAAAGTGGAAAGAACATAGATTTCTGAATGATTGCCTGAAGCACAACACCCCCTATCTGACCCACGTTGGAATTACATAAAATTGAATGTATTAGCTCTCTCATTCCTAAAAAACAATATGCAACATTCACCACTTAATGGATCATAGATTTAATTGGCTCACGTTTTAAGGTGGTTCAGGCCACAGTAAGCAGGTTCCAAGGCAGAAACATCATGATAGAAGGATGTGGCATAGCAAAACTGCTCAGTTCATGGCAGCCAGGAAGTAGAATAGGTGAACAGTACCAAAGGTGAAGGGCTAAGAGAGAAGATACTAATTCCCTAAGCTACACCTGCAAGACCACCCAGACCACCCAGAAGTATTCCTTATCCATCCTCAGGAAGATCTCAAAGACAATCAAGTTGACACTCCATTCTAACTGCCACATCCCACCTCTTTATCAACTTGAAACCCAAACACATCTCCTTAAACCACACTTAATTTTCCAATAAACACAGGATCATAACTCTGTCCAACACAATATAACTATCTACATACAACCAAAGCACAACAATCCCTTCCCAAAAGTCTTAATCAGTTCCAGCATTTTTCAGAAGTCTTTAGCAACTCCAGGCAAACTCTTACCTGTAAACCTCTGTAAAAATAAAAGGCAGTTTACATAATCCTAAAGAACAATGGCACAGGGTCAATATTAATATCCCTAATCAGAGGAGAAAGGGGATAGAAAAGAATTTGGCAAAAGCAAGACTAAAATGCAGCAGGAAAACATTAAGTCCTGTAGCTTCATATTCAGCCTCTGGGGCACATAGTGAATTCCAAAAGGTTGAGCATCCCCAGCTCTATGATCTTGCTGGTTGCAGCCCATATGACCTCTGTCTTAGCCTGGCTTCACGCACAGCCTGCAACTTTCCTTAGCAGATGTTCTATGTTCCTGGCATCTCTGACTTCCTGGAGATTCCATTTGCTTCATTCCCACAGCTTCACACACTGCCCTCTCAGGAACTCTTTGCCTACCCTCCAAGGCTCCCCTTTGCAATCTATTTGGAAGCCTCCCTGACCCCACATCTCTTGCATTCTGCATGTCAGTAAAACCAGCAACACATGGGTGACACCAGGACATGCTGTCAGTGGGAGCAGTAATCAGGCCCCCTTGGGCCATGGTTAAGGCAATCTCTGAGCACCTGGATGGTTGAGCACAGTGAAATGAGTCTTGGGGAACCAATCCTCTAGGAAGTCCTTCTTCAGCAAGGGTCCTAGGGTCTCTCTTCTCAAACAAATGACTTAATGGCTTTTTCAGCCTTGTGCCTGTCGTGGGTGGGATCTTGCTTATATCTGAGATGCCTTCAAGATATTTTTCTTCTTGTTGTGTACAAAGTACTTGATTTTTTAAATGGCACTAGTCTCTTCAGTAACCAAACTTTTGGCCCTAACTTTACACATGACTCTTTCTGTACCAAAGTTTTAAGTTTTTCAATTTTTTCTATTCTGCATTTGGTCTCCAATTCTCACTATAAACCTGGCTAAAAGCAGCCATCAACAGCCTGAATGTTGGGCTACTTTAAAAACTTTTATCTACCTGCTCAATTAGTCCACTACCCTTAATCTCAGTAGGTCATAAAGTCTCAGGACATGAGCCAAATATAGACAAATTTTCCATTACAATATAATACACATGACCTCTAGACCAACTACCAATAGAGTCCTTATTTCCAACTGAAAACTTCTCAGACTGGCCTTTACTGTCCACATCCCTATGAGCAATTTTGTCTTTTGAGCCTGTGATTGGAACCACTTATCAAACTCTGTTTATAACATTCTAGGGCTTCTCTATCCAGCATCTCTAAAGTTTTCCAAACTCCTCCTATAAACCTGTTCCAAAGGTTTTTAATCACATGATCAGATATAGTCACAGCAACAACTGTATTCTTGGTACCAACTTTTTGTGTCATTGTGTTTCCCTAAAAGTAAGATTTAGCTAGAAAATAATTAGCCTTGAAAACTAGAAATCAAAAATACCATCCCCAATTAGCCCTTCCTTGCCTTTTGTGCCTTACAGAGTAGCCAAAGAGCAAGAGACAGAGTAACTGTCCTACAATATAACCTTCTCTGCTGTTCTCCAAATGATCAGTAAAGCAGCTGCTCTCTCACTGTTAAGTCCATGTGTCACTGGGAAGGGATAGAGGTGACTACAGAGAAGAAAGCACTGAACAACAGCAAAGTATTGAAGGCAAGTGATTGAGACAGGGACCCAACTTGGAAGTGACTATGATATAAACTTCTTCTCCCAAATGTACCCAAGGAAGAGTGATTCTCATAAGGGATGCTGACTTCATGATTGCGTGAAAAAAGTAAAGTAGGTTATATGAAGAAAGATCAAGGAATTTCCTACCTAGTTAGGAATCCCCTCATCCATGCAAGATCACACAGATAACTAAATAGGAGTGTTTATCAGCACACCACATGAGATTGTACATAAAGGCATGGTGATATATGGAATGGACTTCTCAGACAAAGGTCATTGTTCGCCAAGGGTCAGGAAGCTCTACAAGGTTAGCAACCAAGAATACATGCAATGCATGAAAGATTATACCTGAACCAGTTCTGGGTTGTCTTTGAGGGCAATTAATGACTTTCTCTATGGAACAGGAGAAAGACTGATGGTCTGATTGTGTCTGTAGGTCTTGTTACAAGGAGCTGGGGGTTCTATATTGACTAAAATTAAATCAAGTATTTCCACTTTGGGCCCTCCGTGCAGGATAGCAATGAATCAGGCTAAAGTGTTAATGCAGCTGGGGCAGTGAGCTGGTGGCCCACTATCTGCCTCCCCTGTGACTCATTGTTTACTATGCCCTCCAGGTGACCATTGGTATTCTCCATGGATGTCACGGCTCTCTCCCTTGGCACTTCTCCAGCTCAAGAGGAAAATTCCTGTGATAATGAGTTGAAGGAGATCACAATACAAGAGTGAATAGAATCACTGAATTCAGTATTTTTCCTGCCCATTTAGGACATCCTACATATTTCCCTACACCCATTTCTGTTTTCATCCCCATTGCTTTTGTCACTGATATACCCATATCTTTCTAGGACCACGCCTACCTCCTTGCCACATGGAGACTTGAATATATCTTGGTCGGTTCTATTCCCCACTCACCCTCATTCCCAGCCAGGATGTCAGTGTGTCTTAACCTTGAAGAAAGCCAGGTGCTTTCAGAATGGCAAGGATGCCCACGTGATGCCTAATGCAATAACAAGTCTCAGACAGTTTAGGAAGCAGCTCTGTGAGGGGACACTCTGTTCATAGTTAAATGAAGCAAGCTTGAGGGCTCTGTTTCAACACAAGACAACTCTTACAATCAAGAATCCATTTTGCTTGTTAGAATCTCATCACTAGTTCCTTTATTTCTTCTTCATTTGTCTTATGGGAGTGTTCTCCCTGAGGGAAGCATCAGAGGCCATCTTTCCAGACCAGAGCAACTGGACCCTCAGTTTGTAAAAGTGCTGTGAAGCAGTGGGAGCTTTAGCTTCATTAGCTGCTCTGGCAGCTCCTCAGGTTGGCCTTGGTGTGGCCTCATGGCCCAAGTTCTTGTTCTCATTACATTTGTAGAAGACTCATGTTATGTAAACTCTTCAGGCCTCACTCCCCTAATCTGCAAATGGAGTTACCAAATCCTGTGTAGTAAAGTTTTCGTAAAGATAAATGAGGATAGTATGTGCCAGTGTTTGACCCAGTGCCTGGTCCGACCATGATATACAAACTCTGAGCTGTAGTAGATATTACAGTGATGGCCATGATAGTTATCCCAGGGTTTATTAGGCTCAAGAAGAATGGATTCTACCTGTCTCAGAAGATGTTAACCAACTGACCAGCTGGAGTGCCAATGATAAGAAAATTGTCTGCCTTTGTATAATCTACAAATGTGTCTGCCTGCAGTATCGTTTTCACTGTGTGGAATGCTGCAGGTCTGTTTGGGAGCTCAGCAGGGTCCTGTTCCATGCACAGGGAGTAAGCTGGTCTTTACCGGGTGATGGCAAGGCACTTTGTAGCTCAAAATCACTGTCTCCATTGCAGGGACAAAGATAGGGAAGCTAGACCAACAATGTCCTCTTCCTCACTATGCTTTGTTCCAGACCTTAAAGATGACACACTGCCTTCCATCCTTCCACAGTCCTTCTATCTTCAGTCTTCCCAGCTGCCATTTAGCTGTTCAGTGGCAGCCTACTCCAATGAAGTGTGAATATTCCCTGCCACTCTGCTCCACTTAGTTGGCTCCAGACCTTCTTGTTAGTACATTCACAGACTGTAGCTTCAGGTGGGAGAATTTTTGCAGGTGTATTTTGTCTACTGATTAATGTTGAGCTTTTAGAATTTTGATCCCATGGAGTAACTTTTCTTTTCCTGACTATGAACCCACATTTTGTGGGCTGTTGATCCTTAGAGCCCTGCACACTGAGTAGAGGACCTCATGCAATTTTCACTCTGAGGAGGCCCCAGGAAGAACGTGGGAGAAAGTGTAAGATGCTAAGGAGTTGAATCTGTGACGCTCTTTCCCTTTATGCCATGAACACTATTTCAAGTACTTTCTTTTTTTTTATTTGCACATCAATTTATATAGATTTTTTCAGCTTCTAGTGGCATATTGGACATGGCTTCCTTGAACTCATGAAAGTAGGTTTTTAACTATTTAGGAAGTTCACAAGCTGTTTTAAGTCACTGTAACCTGAAATCAGCCAGGGTGGCCATATTTACATCATGGGATTTGGAAAAAGCTAAAATTCAAGAGTTTTTTCTTGAATTCGAGAGGGAGTGGGTTTACCCAGTAAACCAATAGATGACTTCTATCCTAATTTCCCAGATAGCCAAATGCCTTGTGGATGTCTCCCCTTAGATGACCCAGGAATGCTTCAAAAACAATGGACTACAAGCTGAATGCAATCCCACCACAACAGGGGTCAGGAGATTCAGATAACAGAGGGAAAAGTCATGAATTTCGGCAGAGAGATGGTTTCAGTGACTGGGGGGAATCCTTCTCTTTATGCATCTAGAGGAAGGAGTAACAGTTTGGCTGACGGAGGAGTAAATGGCCTCATGCTTGGAGGTAAAAATTCCCTTTCTCTGTTGTAAAGAAAATGCAGAAATCAGTGCTCCAGCTCACACTCCAATGGAATGAAAAAGCATCTAAAAAAGACTAATTCCCTCATTCAGATCAAATTGAATCTAGGATGTGTATATTTTTATTTTCCCTTTGTTTTAAAATTCAAGCCTTTAAATCTTTTAATCCAGCCTACTTGTGGTAAGAGGAAAAGAAAGAGGTTTAGAAGTTCTTTGCCTCTAGCATCCCAGTGCCCTTTCAAACAGCCACTCCTAATGAGTCCAGGTTGGTGTGCGTGATGAAATCATTTGCCATCACTACCATCAGTCCAAAGGAACACACAGTAGAAAAGAATGACCTAGGATTCTTTGTAGTATGCTTGTCGGTTGTTTGAGACATCAAAATATTTGCCTGTGCTGTATTTTTAGACTTGAGTCTGTGTTTACTATAGATTACTAAAGATATATATATATATATATATTCAGAAGCACAAAAGATATAAAAAGTGTTAGTCAGGTGAAATTTACCTGGAGTTTAAGTGTCTTGGCCCAAAGAGACCTTATTATTGTTGTTGGTGGTGGTGTCATTATTGTTCTTGTTGATGTAAGATAAATTTACCCATTGGGATGCTGAAATTTAAGAGTTCATAGCTGATGCTACGTCATGTAGCCAGGGCATAGAGGCCGAAGGTAGGATCAGAATGTAAGACTCTGGATCACGAGGATGTGTATCAGACAATCTTCACGGCCCTTGCCAGCTCTGAATATTTTGATGCTGTGATTTGCAAATTAAGCCAAAGCATGTTGGGATCCCCCAGAGAAAGGAAATTAGTGTCCCAGTGCCAGTATAATGAACGTGGTGCCCACTAGCCCATGACATGAGGACCTGCCATGGGAACCTGGTTTTATTGCACCTGATCTCTTGTTAGTGAATGATGTTCCTGTATGTTTCCATTTGTTAGAGTTTAGACCTAAAATGTCCCTCTAGGGCCTCACACTCTATGTTTGGAAGGTGACTGGATCTTGGGGGCGCTATACTGATGAGTTCAGTAGCTGAATGTGCCACAAGGCGATGGGGCCTGGTTGGAGGTGTGACCTGAATGGGTGTATTCTTGTCCCCAGTTCCTCCTTTCTCTTTCTCTTTTTCTGTGCCTCCTGGATCCATTGGATGAGCAGCTGTCCTCTGCTGTGCTCTTCCACCATGCTGTTCCCGCTCAGGAGCCAGCCAAACACAGACTAAACCAACTGGAAAATGAGAGAAAAATAAACTTCTTCTTCTTGGCCTGGGAGTGTTGGTTATTTTGTCCCAGTGTCAGGAAAGTGACTATTACAACATTCTACTAAAATTCTGAGTTCCAGCTGCTTGTGCAAAGGTGAGTATATAATCAAAGGTGAAATTGAAGTTCCTGGAATGAGACATTTGTGACTCTGACAAACACTAATGTAAGCCAGTGCAGTCTGTTGCCGCAGTAACAGAGTACATATCTCTGAGCCGTGTACATGTCTGTGAGAGTCTGTGTGTCTGCCTCATCAATACAATGACCTCTGCTGGGAACAGCTGGAAGATCCCAAATGTGAGCATGTTTGCACTGGATTTATAGAGGGCTTGGAAGCCATACCTTGTTTTCAGAGAAAGCCTCATAAAGAGTAGCAAATAAGTAAAGAATGGCTTGACTCTCAGCATATACTGTCCATAAAGTCCTAGACACACGATACCTGCCAGAAGCTATCCTGGAGGACCACAGTGCCCCTCTCCTGCTAGACTGTTGTAGCGATTGCCAACAAGACCATCCCCACCCAATCTTCCAGCTCTCACAGAACTACCCCAGGCTTGCTTGGCCTATGCCCAAAGGATGCCCTCATAGGACTACCTGGCATCTCAAGGCAGGGCTTACGGTAGATACTGGAATACCTGAGGCAGTTAGACAAGTCCTGTACCCTTACCTCCTTATCACCCTGGATCTTCCTTGGCCATCTCACCTTCTCGGTTCTGGTTTGTTCATGCTCTTCTGCACTCCTTGTATCACCACTGTCATTGTTAATCTTTTCACTCTGCTGTTTTCCAGTGTGGATTCTGTGCCATGTGGTTGCTCCAACACTTGTGGAAGCTTTACCCTCTTCTCATGATGCTCATATCCCTGTCTAGCTCACCTTCTGGGCTCCTAGCCACCCTTTTCCTCCACTGTGGAGCCTCTTGACACTGGGCTGTGCTCTTTCTGTCTACCACAGGCCATCTTCCTGAGTGTCTAACCACCCACTGGCCTTGAGCTCAGTAACTTCTACTGAAGCCCTCCTTCCATCAACTTGGACATTATTCCCTAAACTGTTTCCAAAGTCTGAAACTCCAGAGTCCCACACACAATCTCTTGTTCTCCCTCTTTCTAAACATGGGAACTCTGCCTTCTAAGATCTTTCATTGCTTGATGACTTGATTTTCTCACGCCCATTCCAAGCTGCACATACCTCTCCCTTGACCAAGAACATTGGCTTCTACAATGAGTGACCCCACTAGACATGCAACTAGTGTCCATGCATCCATGGCAACTGACAGTGGCACAGCCTGTCATGGAACCAGTGCTGTGATTCTCAATCCTATTTGTCTTAAAATATCATCCTTTCTCTAAGCTTTTCTGTCAAAACCTCATGTTTGGATCAGCCCTACCATCTACCCCTGCCAATGCTGTGGTATTACAGATTGGTGCCCCCATGTGGTGCTACCCCCAGCCAAATGGGATACATTTCTTCACTTCCCATTTATTGCTCAGCCTTCTGAATTCTGTCTTTTACCACCACTTTGCTAGAATTGTTTTTAGTACAGTTCTCAAATGTCTCCATGAGTTTAAATCCAAAGGGGGATTTTTGCAGTCCAGTTCTTGCTTATCCTCTCAGCTGTAGTAATACTGTGGCCTACATACTATTTGGATGGTCCACTTCTCTCACTGATATTTTGGCTCCTTCCTTGGTTCTTTTCCAGCACCTCCTCTTTAAACATGGGATATCTTTGATATCAAAGATTCTTTGCTTGCATTTCTCATTGTGTGGACTTGTCTTGGACAAGCCAATGCTTTCTCTTGATGTCTTACTCACTCATCCAACTTCTGACTTGACATCTTGGGCAATCCATGGGCACCTGCCACTTAATCCACCCAACCAAACCTATCATCTCCTCTTCCCTGACTACCTACCCTTCCTCTCTCTCTTTTCTCTGTTGCTCAGTGACATCATTATTTCCCCAGTCACCTAGACTGGGTTTAAGATTAGTCATGGACTCTCCCATGCACCCAACAACTTGAGAGTTCATTCTTGCTCCCCAAATCCTATTCTTCCTCTCTATCCTAGCATAAGCACATATCTAACAACTACAGTCTCCTGCCTTTAGTTGTATTCCTGTCAACTCACCTTTCACATTGCTGCTAAAATTATTATTTCCAGTGTGCAAATGTTGACCAGTGCTTTCCTTAAATTAAAACCCTCTTGTGATATCATGTCAATAAGACAAATCCTAAGCTCTTACCCTAGTATTGCTTAGCAGTCCCCCACAGTGCTTCAATACTCTTGAAGCTGAACATTATGTATCCTTCTCTATCTAGAACACCCTTCTGTCCTGGACCAGTGGGGGCATTTCCTCCCCCTCACTAATGCACTGCAACATTCCCTCCAGAAAGCCATCCTTCTAGTGTCTATGCACTTAAATTTCCCCTCCTTCCTAGTCAGTGTTTCTAAAACTGTCTGCATATATCTCCGTTGAGTGCATCTAAAATAGGTACTGTATTGGTGTGACCAGGGCATTTGTCTTCCTTTTTTTGTCATCTGGCATCTGAATCCTCTTCTTATGCTTTGGGTGTCCTCTACTTCAAATGGAAAATGCCAGATATCCCTGTCTTCAGCTAAGGTGAGAACTCTTAGTGTTTTCCTTCAAACAAGTACTATATATCGGGACTGACCTAGGACTTTGTGACAGAGAGACAGGAGCCTGGGGACTTCTTTCTGGTGGGGGTCACCACAACAGTGGTGGCTGTTCCAGTGGTCTTAACTGGGTCCTATATAGCTGGTGCCAGAAGTATAAGCTTTGGCTGTACGTGGTGGTGGCTTCGTAGTATCAGACCTGTTTAGCTGTCCAGCCTCTGCTCCAGTGCTGTGCCTGATTCTGCAAGACCTCCAATGTAATTTTCATTTTTCTTTTAATTGATCCCATAATAATGCTACACATTCATGGGAAAAACAGCCTCTTTTGTAGTTGTCATGCCCTTTTATTGAGATATAATTCACTTACTATAAAATTTATGTATTATGAGACTGTTCAAGGAGTTTTAATAAACTTGTGGTATGGTGTGACCACCACCACTATACTATTTTAGAACTGAATTGACCCAAAAAGTTTGTTCTTGTCCATTGGCTATTGATCCCCATTCACGCCTTTAGTCCCAAGCAATGGCATCTGCTTCTCAAGTCTTTAAATTTCCCACAAAATTCATATTAAGGAATTGAATATTATATAGTCTTTTCTGTCTGTTCTTTCCCATAGAATTTCATCATTTTTACCTTTAGATGCAGGCTTGTCATTGCATGTATCAAAGTGTTCTTTTCATATCTAAGTACAATTCCTTTATATAGATCTACCACATTTTGTGTGTCCATTTCCCAGCCAATACTTTTTTGATAAATCCCTTTCCTGTGTAACTTAGTCAATTAGTGTGTGTTCTATTGTCACCAAAAGCCCTGACTACAACCCTCCCCACTTAGAATAAGATCTCCTCAGTGGCAAGGGTGACTTCATGGCCTTTGGTCTGAAGTCCCTGGCATGAATTCAAGCCAGGGATGGAACCATGGATGTTCAATAATTGTGGCATTGTTTTCTACACTTCCAATAATATCTGAGCTGAACTCAATGAGACATGATATACATCAGTATTTTTATTCTACTGCTCCCAAAGATGAAACAACTGGGGCAGATTATAATTTTCTGTCTTTTTCATGCTTGGATGCTCCACTGCTCAAGGAAATGTCAATCAGCATTACGTCCACTCTCCCACCCTGCTTCTTCTGCTGGGCTGAATATTCTCTTGGTTGCATGACCTGACTCCTCACAAGCCTACAGGTGATCTCCAGTCTTGGCTATGTACCTTCCTGCTTCTCCTCTTATCTGGGATAGGAAAGTGGAGACACCCTTCCTTGTGGGGTGGAGAGTACGCTGCTGTGATATGTATGCTTCTCACGTACCTGAACTTTCCAGGCTGTGCCCTGTTTACACATTCATGAGGAAGCACTCCAGAGAATGTCATTTTATCAAATGGAGCTGAACAATGGCTCCGCTTCAGGAGGGATTGTAGCCTGTTCTTTCTTTATTTTAAATGTGCTGGCCTTAAAAATGCTTGATTTTGTCAGAGACAGGCGATTAAACACCTTTGAATATCTGTCAGTGCAAACCACCAGATCATTAATATGGTGCAGAAAGAATAGCTGAGGAAATGTGACTTAGATCATTGTTGTTCCTTTCTTTGCTTGAAACAAACAACATTGAAATTTTTGGACAGAATGTTTTGAAAAATCATCCTAATGAATCAGTGTTTTCCAGAGTGACATCAATGGTGTCATTCTGGCGTGCATCTATTTAAAACCTCAAAGCGGAGTTTTAGTCATAAGCAGCAGTTGTCCCGAAGCAGAAAAGCTTCTAAATTTCCTGAAGCTCCAGAAGCTTTTGATCTTCTCTTTTCTCTCTTCTCTTTTCTCTCTTCTCTCCCCTCTTTTCTCCCCTCTCTGCCTCCTCTGCTTGGCTCTCCTCTTCTCTCTTCTCCCCTCTTTCTCTCTTTCTTCTTTCTTGCCCTTCTTTCTCCCTTCTTATTTCCTCACCACCCATTGTAGTATCTCTATTACTACATAGTTTTGAAATAACTTTTGTATCTTGTTAGTATCTTGGCCTGGATTTTGAGATCAAAGGGTGTTATCTTTTGGTAGAGTCTGGGGAGTGTTCTGATGCTTGATTTAAGGAAATCTCAATTAGTGATTTTTTAAACAAAAACAATGCAAGAGAAAGAAACCTTTCTTTTAAAAGTATAGAGTGTGTATGATTACATTAAAGTGTTTATGAAATAGAATGCATTTACACTGCATTAATAATAAAAATACTTCATTAATTCTTCTCTTCCAGTATAGTAATATGGTTTTAATAAAGAGTTATATTTTCAGCATAAATTTTCTTGAGATCTACTCTTGTTTGTCAAAAATTGTTCCCTATGGATTTTACCATATATTCTTTTCTCTTCAATAAAAAGACCAGTAAAAGTACATCATAACAACTACTATTCAACACTTGGCACTTTACAAAACTCCTCATCTTGATTATTTCACTTGATCCTTATAATAACCCTGTGAAGACAACAGAATACTATTTTGCAAATGAGAAAACAGTTTCTGGCATTTTTGGAGGGCTGGTATAAGATTGTACAGAATTTATGAATAGTTTGGTCCAATACATAATCATGTTATACTCTGCTCTCAGAATAAAGGACCCCCATTGAATGCAACTTCAAAAGTCTAGTAATTGTGGAGCCAGGAATTTAACCCAAGTTTTATGGTTGTAAATCTTTGTCTGCACTATCTTAGGTCTATGGTTGGGCCATTCTGAGGCAAAATAATCAGAGCAGAGAAATCTGTTTCCACTTCAGCCTCCTCTCTTGAACTCTTCTTTAATATTTTATTTTTCTTGTACACCAAACATTCTCATGCTTTCCAAGACTCTTCCTTAGATTTGTCATCCAAATTCACTTCCCTCCTCTATTCAAACAAGGCCTGACTAAGTCTCACACCTGTCATTATATGGTTTGAAAGTACCAAACTCTGGAGTTGTTTCAAAACTTTTTTTTATCACAACCTACAGGAACAGGATCATTTATAAACTAATAGAACTTCTGTGAGAAAACTTTCAAAAATACTCCTTCTCCATGGAGTCACTGCCCTGAAGCAAAATGTGACAGTCCCAGCCCATCCCCATTCTTTTAGCCAAGAATTTTCTTCAGGGCACAACCTACAGCAGTGCAGGGCTGTCTGAGTAGTAGGACAGCCACTTAGCATTGTTCTAGAGCGATACATTGACGTATCGCTGGTGGTGATACATCAGCGAAAGGGCTGGTGGTTGCTGTCCGTGGTCCTGAACAATTGCAGCATGAAAGGTTATTACTTCCATGTCTGGGTCCCCAGTAATTTTTGATAAATACTTTCACTGTTCATAGGTTTTCTTTGTATTTTTTCATCTGGATAAAAAACTTGTCGCCTTTTTACACACACTATCGCAATACAATTAGGACCCATGATTCAGGTATTAAAATTTAAGAACATTGTAGTTAGCCATTGCTGATTTCTTATTATCTTGTTTTGTAGTCCTGTGTCACTTTCACTGCTTTGTTTTGGTTGGCTTTATGCTGTTTTATTTTGTTTGGTTTTATTTTTTAAAATAAAAAAATAAGGAAAGGAGTGGATTTATGCAGTCTGGGTTTGAATCCTTAACCCACAATTTGATGATGAGATTTTGGTGGTGGAGGCTATTTAGCCTCTCTGGACTTCAGTTTCTTTATCTTCCAAGTGAGACTAAGAATAATAAGTAGTTCATAAGATTGCTTTGGGGATGAAATAAGATAATACATGCAAAGTGCTTTGAGAGTGTGCTATTTGTAGGGGGAAAATTGCAGTAGTTCCCAGAAGTAGAAAATTTTTAAATGTGATTATTAATGTAATTTTAGGGGTCAGATCATATTTTTTAACAGAAATCTCTTTATCACAAAGAATTTAATGGAATTCCATCTGTAATGGCCAGTATTGAATTAGAAAAGCAGAAAACATACTAATTATTTTAACAGAGAATATATTATATGTATTCATGAAACAGATGTTTAATGGATGATAAAGCTAAAACAACAACATGAAAGTAGCTCGGAGACAGTAATGGCAGGAATCAGCTATGAGCACTAGAGCTGGATCAACAAAGAGAAGAAGTTGGTGTCTTGACCACCTTGGAGGTTCCAAAAAGAACACCTCCCTGCCCACAGTACACCAGTAGGTAAGGAAGAATTAATGAGTAGCAATAGCTTGGTAAATTAGCTATGTGGCTCAATAAATGATCTCTTCTGTTCTGTGCAATATATCTGGAAAAGTCCTTTTTTACATTTAAAAACTAAGAAAAATTATTCAAAATTAAAAAAAATCAAAGAATGTGGCAGGTCCTTCATTGTCATATTGGACCAGTGTCTAAAAGACACTCTCAAAGAGACTACCTGATCCTTTGGAAAATGTAACTTCACTTAATTTAGCTATGTATTATTAATTTTTTACTATGTATTATTAATTAAGCCTTAGATTGTGAATTTTTACCTTAGATTGAGAATGATTAATAAGCAACAAAAAATAGATTTTCAAATTATTTCTATCCAGTAGAAAAATAGCATGAAATACTATAAATTTTTTTTTTGGCCCTGTGTGACATTCATTGGTTTTATATCTTATTTAGCAGGGGGTTTTTTTTGAACACTCCTTTTCTGAGACTTCATAATTGTTCCTACATAACATGCATAAATATTTTGTTTTGAATGTTCTTTGAACCAGCTCTGACATTCTGCAAGTTCCTGCCTTGGTGAGTTAAGTAACTCATTTATATTTGTTCACTGTACACTTATATGAGAATTATATTTTTAAAATCACATTTTGAGAAAAATTGGTATCAGAGAAGATACTTTGCTTAGCTGAGATCACACAGAAAGTAATGGGATCAGATTCCAACTCAAGTTTTGCTGACCTCAAAGTCCACATTATGATCGCTTGGTATCTTTACCCCCCAAGAAAAATCTGTCTCATAGGGAAATCACATAAGGAATTGCTGCCAAGTTCCTGCTAAAGTTTGACAAAATTGAAAATCAGCTGGGGCGATAAGCCAGACTAAAATATGCAAAGTAGATTTATAAACTGAGACAGATCAGAAAAGGTCAAGGGCTTATGGAAAGCAGGGAAGATCATGAAAATGGTAATGAGTGTCTGAGGAGGATGGCGGTAGTGTTGACGAAGATGAATTCTAAAACAAACACCAGGCTCCAGCTGTTTGAGACACCATCTTATGGCCAGCAGCTAGGACTAAGTCTAGGTAAACCCCTTCCCAGCCTCCTTCCTCAGCTCTCAGCCATGGGCTCCAGGCCTAGTTACACTATCAGGAAATTCTAGACCTACCAATGAGGCTCTCTTGACAAATTCTGAAGGCACTTCCTGCAGAGTTCAAAGGAAAGGCACTATTTTGGAATAAAGAAAAACAGCAACCCCTATGCAGGAAGCTAAAGAAAACTTGTAGGTTTCACTTAAAATGTTTAGTTCCTGAAACTTAGCCTTCAGTCAACTTTACAAATATATGTAGACCTCCAGGTCAAAAGCACCATGGGGAGTTGGGGGGAAAAGAGCCTCTTGAAAGGAATCTTTGATCAATCTACCCACTCATTTGTTCATTCAGTGTTTTTACTGAGCTTTTTCAGTGCCCCAGGTTCTCTTTCAGCCCTGGAAAAGCAACAGGAACAGGAGTGAGGAGATTTTAATCCTTTTAGGGCTCATAACTAGTGGAAGAAATGGATAATAAAATGATCTGCATATACCTTCATGCATCACTTAAGGATGTTCTTGGCAATGATGGACCACAGGTATGATGGTTGTTTCATTAGACTATAATGGAGCTGAAAAATTTTTACTGGTTAGTGATCACATAATGTCATGGTCCCAAGATATTACTTAGGTGTTTGTGGTGATGCTGGTTTAAACAAAACTGTTGCTTCCAATAATATAAAAGTACATAATACATACAATTTTGGACAATACATAGTATTCCTAATGATAATCCACTATGTGGTTGGCTTATGTGCTTGCTATACTATTCTTCTTTATTTATTGTTAAAGTGTACATGCTATACTTACCAAAAGATGTAGTTTAAACCAGGCATGATCCCAGCCACAGGAGCAGACTATGGTGATTGGAAAGCCTGGGAAGCCCAGGGAAGGGAGTGGTACAGACCTGACATCAGTGCACAATATAGGATCAAAGCTCAGAAACATGGAGGATGAGTCCAATGGCCAGAGCTAGAGCTGTGGGCTCAGCTGGTGCAATGGTAAGGTTGGTTATGGCAAGTCCCCGAGCTCCCTTGCTATGCCAAAGGCTCAGCTTTGAGCACATTACAAGGGTTCCCACCCTCTTGAAGCCCACAGTTTAGTAGACTCAAACAATATCACAGAAATATCACCCAAGATAATAACTACAGCCTGAAGTGCAGGATGTGGCTATGTGTAAGAAGGATGCCTCCTCTGTGATTAGGAAGTTTTCATCAAATTATTAGCACTCTATTTCTGCTATGACAAATTACCACAAATTTAGGAGTTTTAAACAAAACAAATTTATTCTCTTATAATTATAGAGGTCAGGAATCCAAAATGAATCTCACTGAGCTAAAATTGAGGTCTGGGCTGCATTCTCTCTGGAGGCTCCAGGGGAGAGTCTGCTCATCACTTTTTCCAACAGTGACAGGCCACCTGTGTTCCTTGGCTCATGGCCTCCTTCTGTCTTCAAAGCTGGCAATTTCACTATTGGGACCTCCACTTCCATTGTTACATCTCCTCTGACCTTGACTTTCCTACCCCATCTTGAAAATGTCTTTGTGATAACATTGATCCAGCCAGGTAACCCAAGATCATCTCCTTGACCCAAGATCTTTACCTTCACCACATCTGCAGAGTTTCTTTTGTCAAGCTGGGTAGCACATTCACAGATTCAGTCCTGGATGTGGCTGTCTTTGGGGGCCATTCTTTTGCCTATCATACTGAGGAAGTAATGCCAATGCATAAATGGAAAGACAGACAAAGATAACTGAATGGACAGAAAGTGGTTAAGAGAACATCTCAGAAGAGGAAATGGGGGAGTTTCCAAAGATGGCGGACCAGTAGGTAGCAGGATAGGGAGCCTCTCTGAGAGAGACAGCTCAAATGCCAGAATAGAACACCCTGGAGAGATGCAAACAGAGGGAGATGAACTTTCTCAAGCCAGGAAGAAACTAAAGTGAAAAAACCTGCTCGAATATGAGATCCTGGGGCTACCATTAGAGAAGCTAAGATCGGCGAGCACAGTGCTCTTGCTGAGCTGCCTGAATTCCTGCCTGAGACCAACCTGACCCACCAAACTGCACCAATGCGACTGGCTTGAGCGGCCCCAAGCGTGGAGCTGAACAGCCCTGTGTGTGGCTCACCCGGAACCAGCCCTGCACGCGACCTACCCAGAGGCACCAGGAATTTGCCACAGCCGCGCTGAGGTCAGAGGTTGGGGAGCCCAACAGTTCTCAGGGACTGGCATCAACATGTGGTGAGTGATGGGAATAAGACCCTCCCACAGGAAAGGGGCAACCAACCAGACAACATGTTGGATTTGGGCAGTACGGCCCTAATTCCATAAGGAAGTGGCTTCAGTTGGTTGTTCCCCTTGCCTAGTGGATTGGTGGGATCTGCTTGGACTGGGCCGTGCCCCTGGCCAAGACCCAGTGGGCCGCTACAAATTAATTCCCTGAGCACAGCACACACTGATGCAGTGAAGGCCCACAAAGGTTGACTGCCCCGGAGGGGAGGAGGAAGTGCACACTGCCCTTGCTTGAACTTTAATCTCTGATAGCGGACTGCAGAGGGCAGTAGCTCCTAGCCTGCATGCTCTAGAGGAACTTTAACCAACAAGAAAAGGTGCTGGGAATTGCACTATACACTTGTATGGAAGGAACCAAAAACATGACAAGAGAGAAAAATAAGAAAAAAACCCCAGCCCCCAACCCTGGGAGTATTGATCCAGGAGAGGTAAATACAAAAGAGATTGAGGGCAGCAAACATGCAACATCAAACACAGCATCAGTGGACATAAAGAGATATCTTTGGGACCTTGTAAACAAGATCAAAACTGAAATATTAATCCAAATTAAACAAGAGATAAGTAGATTAATAAAAGAAAGCCTGGGCACCTCTCAAGAAGACACAGACAGAAGAATGGAGGGACACAAAAGGAGAGAAATGTTCACTGAAGAATACAAAGCAAGCCTAGAATTCATGAAGCAGATTCAAAGAGATTACCAGGAAACTAAAGATTCCATAGAAAGTTGGCAAAACTGCTTGAAAGAAACCAAAGATAGACTATCAAAAATTGAACACAGGCTTACAATGTGTGATCATGAAACGGAAGATCTCTTAAAAATAACAAGGGAGCAGGCAGTAACAATTGGAAGGCTAGAGGACAACAAGAGGATCTATAACTTAAGAATAAAGCATGTGAATGAAGAAGCAGGAGTCAAAACAGAGGAATTTCAAAGGCTATTCACAGAAATTATTAAGGAAAACTTCCCAAGCATAGAAAAAGGAAATGATATTGCAGATGTATGAAGCATACAGAACTCCAGCCACCTACAACCAAAACAGAGCTACACCTGGACACATAATAATCAAGATCCCAGAAATTCAATATAAGAACAGAATATTAAAATCTGTCAGAGAAAAGAAGCAGGTCACCTATAAAGGAAAACCCATCAAAATCACGGCAGACTTGTCGACACAGACCATCAAATCAAGAAGAGCTTGGAGTGAAGTAATTCAAGCCCTGAAGGAGAACAATCTCCAGCCCAGATTGATGTATCCTGCAAAACTCTCTCTACAAATTAATGGAGAAACAAGATGCTTCCATGACAAAGAGGAACTTGGAGAATTTGTGACCACCAATCTAACCCTACAAAAAATACTGAAGGACATTTGAGAGAGAGAGAAAAAGAATATGAGCATTTCAGGAACAGTGGCAGAGAGGCCTCAATGAACGGGGCAGACCATGGAGTGGAAGAGAAAAATAGACAATCAGTGGCAGAAAAACAGAATAGCAGAAATAAGGCAGAGAAGATTGGCTGTAATCTCTAGTATAGATGGCCTTGAAATGTTAATAGAGAGAGACACAGGTAGAGTAGATCAGGAGATAGGGTCCATTGAGATGCTCTATATAGGGAGGCAGTGGGACCCAAAACAAGCAGTTCACCCCATGGGAGTGAAAGGGGAGGAATTATCTAAAAAAGGAAGGCAGAGAATATTGTTAATTGGGTAACAAGATTTAAAATTTACATTATTCTCATCACTCTGCTTAGATGGATTACATGCTGTTTCAGTTTTCCTACTTACACTAGACTTGAGGACATGGTCAGCTATCCCAAAAATAAGAGGACATATGGTAATCATCCTTAACTTCCTATCAACTTAATCTGAAGCCTTGTGTAACTTAACTGTCCTAATATGGCTGATCTTATTTGAATCTGGTTTGTTAGATTGCTGTTTTGTATTGACTGATTTTATTTAAATCTGTTATGATTGATAGCATCAAGTCTAAAAGTATAGGCAACTATACTGAAGATGACTAAGATACCCACTCTGGTTTGATTATTACTTGCTTTTGAAGTCTTATAATATCTCCAATGCTTTGTTTTTATTAATGTTGTTATACTCTGCTGAGACACCATGGTAACCATTGTAGATCACCTTCTATTGTGGTTTTATATGACATTTTGCTTCATGCTTTTCTAGGAATTGTTTTGTCTTGTCTTGCTTTGTTTTGTTTTTCCCTCTAATACAGAAATGATAGATATACACATAGAGACACATGCATGTGTAGAGTTTATAAACAGTTTACAAGAACCAACTATATAACACACGTTGAAATGAACAACTACTTTGAAGAAAAAGAGACACTACAGTACCCAGTGCTGACTCCATAATGTCATGATGTGAAATCCAGCAAAACTACCATTCTTTGTTCAAAGTGATTTTAGCTTATTTTGTTTTGTTTTGTTTTGTTTTGTTTTGTTTTGTTGAAGTTCAACACACATGAAGGTATGAACAGCTATTTTGAAGAGAATGAGAGACACTATGACAGCCATTCTTGGCTTCCCTATTGTTTGGTCTTGAAGACCTGAAATGCCTTCCTCATCCTGCCCAGATCAATTCCATACTATGTTATTTCATGTGAATTCCCTGTATGTGACAATATGGACAACTATTTGGAAGGAAACAAGAGTCAATACGATAGAGAGTATCTCCAATTGTCTAGCTTTGAAATTATGTCTCTTACATTGCTTTCTTGTGACCCGCTTTGTTCTGTTTTGTTGTGTTTAATTTTACCCTTTTGATATAATTGCGTGTATATCTGAGTGGGTAAGATGGATGACCATATTGCTGTGTTTTGTCAGATCGTGGAGCAGAACTGTTAACAGTCTCACTGTTTGAATGTCTAATTTACATGTTTTAACTTTGTAATTTGAACAACTATTTCCAAGAAGTCAGTATGTAATTTGTCAAGTAATAATTTCTTAGTTTTTTGTTGTTGTTGTTGTTGTTCTTTTCCTTTTTTCCTTGGAATTCTATATTGTTGTTACCCTTTATTCTGTTTTTATTTCTCTTTAAATAAAATTTTTCTAAAAAAGAAGCAGCTATCAGACCCTCAAAAAAATAAGAAGAAGAGGAAATGGTGTGAACAAGGGTCCTTCCTGGGTGGGAAGGATAGTGGGCTGGAGAACTTTAAAGAAGGCTGATGTGCTAGAGCCCAGAGAACAGGGAGGGAAAGCGGAGGGCAGAGGATGACAGTGAAGTGGAGAGAGGGAAAGGTAGAAATTTACTGGCCTTGGCCCTGGCTATGGGATTAGATATGGCTTTTGGACACATGGAGTCAAGAGTGCCCACAGAAAGCCTGTTAGACGCACATTAGACTGGGGGCCACGGAGGCTACCACTTAAATGTCTTCTGGGCCTCCTAGGTGATATGTATGAGTCACACACATCATGCTCAGAAATTCTGATATCAATTTTAGTATGAGAAACTAAAGGTATGCAAAAGTAGAGAGAATTGTTTTCTAGAGACTCATGTATCTATCCATTTCTTAGCTAGAATAGTTAATTTATAGTCAGTCTTCCAGCATCTGTGGTCCTTTATTCCACTATTATTTTGAAGCAAACTCCAGTTATCATTTTACTCAACTTTATTTTAGACTTTGTCTGTATATGTATAAGAACTCCTTAAAAATAAATATTATTCTGAAAGCTGAAAACATCCTGCACTGACTCAGAACATATTTGTGGGAAGAATCAATGAATGTATTTAGACAGCCTTGTAGGAAGAATACTCCTGTCTCTTTCTTTCCCTTCTTTGCTCAGGATTTCAAAGTATTTCCCATGGTAGAATCTACATCTTCTCTATGAGGGGAATATCTCTTCTTTATCTAATATATATCTTTATCTAATATATATCTCTTCTTTTGTCTACTATATTCTGGCTCAAAACTTCTCAGCAGTTGAGCAGTATCCATGCTGCAGGTAGCAAGGACCAGAGGGAAATGCATTCCATTCATCAGATGGGGCAATAAGGCCCTTAGTCCATTCACAGAATGGCAAAAGAGCCAGTGTTCCATTCATCATTCTCTTGGCACTAAATAACATGCCTTTTAGAACCAATGGTTCCAAACAGTGATGCTTAGGAGAACCCACAACATGCCCCCCCCATCTCCTTTTATGTTGGCAACTTTCCTCAGGTGGGCCATCTACACTCAGAACCATGCCAATTTAATTCAGCTGGTGTTAAGTTGACCACCAGCTTTTAATCCATAACAGTGGGGAACAGTTCCAAAGTGAGCTGCAGTTTAGGGCAGAAGGGTATTCCCAGAAGTGAAAAGGAAATGCTGTTCCAGGCATGTCCTGGGGCAAAGGAGGTAAGGAATGAACATCTTCACTAGAAACTAAGTTAATGTGAAGCTATTGCTAATCCAGGCTTCTCTCTGCTGATTGCTTACCATTCCCACCCCCAGCTAACCTGAAATAATAGTAGAAATTATTAGGAGCATGTGTGTTATGCAAAACAGAATGAACTTGCTGAGCAAGGGTGACCCAGTCTGAAAAAGATCACATGTGTGTCTTTGGGCTCAACCGAAAAAAGAACACATCAAGCTGAGGAGCGTCACTCAGGCAGTTTCTGGAGCCCAGGGCCCTTTAAATTTATCACCCCACGGGGAGGGAATGGAAATCCTTTTTAGGATTCATACTCAGGATTTTAATCTGTTTTCTATTTTTAACCTTTGGAAGAGAAGATGAGACCCTGCAAACGAAAAGGAGCCATTATCTTTGCTAAAGTAATTTCAGCTCAGGGAGCGAGAGAGTCCAATTTAGATTTTTAGGGCTTTTTAAAATTCCTTGCAAATTAGAGCAGGTTATAATAAGAAGAGTTGGGAAGCTGGGGAAATAGATCCTGTGGGTACCAGGAAATAGGGCCAGATATGTCATTGTGCATATTACATTTCAGTACTTTCCTCTCCTCCCCTCTCAACTACTCCAGCCTGGATTAATGCATCTCCTCCTAATCACTCCTCTCTTTAATCCACTTCCAACAATTCTGTTTGCATGTGTGTGTGTGTGTGTGTGTGTGTGTGTGTGTGTTCTCATCACCCCCATTCCTGTGCTTAAAACCTGCAGTGAATTCCACGCTGTCTTCAGAAATGAATGCAAACTCAAACCCAATAAAACACATACCTCTCAACCCACTTCCTGGCTCCAGCCTGCCTTTGAAGGTCATTTCTTGTCTTTACAGAATGTGGCCATTGTCTAGAATAGCACCTCTATACATTCAGGTATTGTTGTCCAGCATATGTTAACCAGTCATGCCAGTTATTATCTCCTGCATACAATATTTCTCCATATTTTGTACAGTCAAGCCATTCCCTGTGCCAGGAACAGTGCTCCCCACTTCATCTGCGTGAGGAATGGGTTTGTGTTGCTGAATCTCTTACTCAGATATCATCATCTTTGCATAGACTGTCTGATGGTCCTGCCATCTGTCCCTGCACTCCAGGCAGAATCATTCTGGGTTACCATCCTGTGTGTTTAATTCTTCTGATGCAGCAGATCCTGCATTGTATATTGATATCTGGTGTGCTATAAAAGATAATTGGGTTCCCAAGAAAATTTACTTTATCAGAATTGAATTATAAAGCCAATCGATTCAGTGAGAGATAAAAGGGGTTGAGGTGAGGGCATTGAAGACTCACAATAACAGAGTTAGCTTTCCTGCAGGAATTTCAATAAGGGCACTTTGTAGCTATTGGAGTATTTCATTGCAAGCTAAAATATCAAGCTATTTGATCAAGAAAAACAAGTATCTCATTTACCTCACAAACCATACACCCTGGAGCCTCCCAAACCCTAATCATGTATGGCCTTGACCTTCCAACTTTGCTAGCATCACAACAGATAGTGACAAAAGGACACAAGCATGAAAAAGCATACAAAGGAAGCATCACTCACACTACTGTAGGTCCTGGCACTGACTCCCAGTACCTATCCCCCTGCTTGTTGGCAACTAATCCCTATGGACAAGCCTGTTGTGAACAATGGCAATCAGAATAATGCAAATTGTGTTTGTTAATTCATTGGTCAATCTCCAGTTTAATTAAGAAAACTGTGTAGGAGAAAGACCTCTGTATAGTAATAGATTATTCTTCCTTCTACATGGAAGTACACCAAAGTCAGAGATAGTGTCTTCTTTAAGACGGTCATCCCAAGATTGCTAAATTGATGGCACATGTCGTGCAGTATCCAGACAATTAACTTTAGTCTTGAATTTAACAAAAGCTTGCTTAGAGTCTAAACCCTTTTAGCATGCATTGTATGTATTTCTATTCTTCACTTCAAACTTGTGTATATTGGTCACAAGATTTTCCAGTCGTGAACTGAATGCATTTAATAGACAATTGGTCCTTTTAAGATAAAATATTAATGTTTATTGAGAAATATGCTAAGCCTTTTATATGAGTTACCTCATACATTCCTACAGTTAACTCTGTGTCACAAGAATTTATCACTGATGCATTATATAGATGAGTAGACTGAGGCTTAGAATGCCTATTACTGTCCTGTGAAAACTTAAATGGGAAATGACAAAATAAGAATACCAAAATACATTTATTTCTGTTTGAGTAGATGCCCTCCATTACATAATTGGTTTATAACTCTTCAAACAAAAGGTCAATTCATTTATTTGTGCATTGTCAAATTTTGCAATTAGCATACATTGCAGAATTTCACTCCTTAATGTTAGACATTCAGTGGATAGTTTGTCTCTATGGCTGAAGTGGTGCTAACTTAAACATTCTTAAAATAAAGTGACCCTATATAGCTCTTTTCTATAGCAGAAAATCAAGGCCTTCAGCCATACTTTTAACCAGTGTATGATGGGACCACAAATATTTTCTAAAGAAAAGCCTGACCATATCTAGAGGTACCTAATTACAGGGAGGCTCCCTTTTAACCAGAGGATGTCAATCTTTTCCAAAAGTTGGCTATTGAGAATGTAGGGGTTCCACACTTAAAACACACCATAATTGATGTCCTCAGTAGTAGTCAAAGCATTCCTTAAACTCCCTGATGCCTGAACTTTATCAAAAGCCTAGTTTGTACAAATGAAACTTATGAAAGATGTTGAAGGAATGTTATATAGTTTTTTAGATAACAGATATCTTAAATCAATTTTGTTTTACATATACATAGACACATAGATTTACATATACATAGAATATACATAGATGCACAACATATATATCTGTATATATAGAAACATATATACATATACAAAGAGATATAGAGACACCAAATCAGGGTGATTTCCAGGCAAACCATTTAACTTCTTTGCACTTTACTTTCCCAGTTGGTACCATGAGGTAGTTGGGTGTGGTGACCTTAAGGTGGTTTCCGATACTACTGCTTTATAAAGTGTTCTCATGAAACCATATCTGTTCTAATTAAAAAGTTATATCACGAATCATCAAAAGTAGTGGAAGAACCTAGTGTTATTTCTATTTGGTCTTGGGATGTATTGGAATTTGTGATCTCTTTGAATCAGTAGCAAATGTGTAATGGATGACTTTCTAGCTTCACCTCCCCCATCACAATCAATTTCCATTTGGATACTGAAGTGATTCCAAGGACACTGGGTCCACCACACATCCACTGAGATCCTCTTGCTAGTCCATGATGAGATGATGGTGGCTTCACATTCATGAAGAGATGAATTTAAGAAGCAGCTTTGATGGTTAAGAAATAGAAGATAACAGAGAGATAAAATAGAAAATTTTCTAGGTTTCTGGCCCCAGCAACCTGGTGGGTGGTGGAATTGTTTCCTGAGACAACAAACTATAGAGAAACAGGTTAGAGGTGGGTGTGCAATTAAGAGTTCAAGTTTGAAACCGGGCATAGTAATCCACTTCTAAACCTCAGCTACTCTGGAGGCTAAGGCAGGAAGAGTGTAAGTTCAAGACCAACCTGGGCAACCTAGCTATGTTCTGTCTCAAAATTTAAAAAAACATTAAAGAATGAGGATGTAGCTAAGTAGTAGGGTGCTTGCCTAGTCTGTACACTAGATAGATTCAATCCCCAGTAGGAAAAAGAAAAGAGTTCAGTTCTTTCAAATGTGTTAAACTGGAGCTTCAGGTAGAAACTTCAAGAAGATTGAATATGTAAGTCTGGAGTAAAGAGAACAGGTTGGGACTGAATACACAAGTTTGGAAATCATTAGCATGCAGGTTAAGATCAATGCTTTGGATTGGATTTGTAGAGAACAGAGGAGTCAGGAATGTGGCTTTCCGCCACTTGCTAAGACATGTTAGATTTTCAGCCTGGTCTCTTTCTTTGGCCAGTCTTCCCCATAATTATCCACTATCAATCAATCAATTAATCAATAAACTGGGAAACTTTAATGAATGTTTTCAAATTGTTATCTGCATTTCTCCATATTCTCCTCTGCAACAATTGGATTTAATGAAGATTGAACTGAGAGCCATTTCAAAGCTGGCACCTTCTCCAAAGAGCCATTCTATTAGGACCCACCCATCCCCTGAGCAAGCAGGGGAGCCATTACTGTGGCCCACACAACCAACACTGTTCCCGCCTTCCCCAGTTCTCCTTGAGGCAAGTGAGTGCAGCCTGCTCATCTTTGAACCCCCTGCAGCACCTAGCACAGTGCCAAGTCAGCAGGTCTGTTAACTGACAGATAGCCATTCTGAAATCAAGGTCTTAAAGGTTTTTAAGAGTGGATAAGTAATGTATGAGCCAAAACTTTGACTTACCCTTAGCATTCAAAGGGCAATTTACTGGGTCATGACATAAAAACCTAGAAAAAGTAGGAACAGGATTGGCCTTATGGGACCCTCAAGGACCCCTCGGGCCTCCTTTCCCTCCAACTTCTACTTCTCACTGGATGTGTGTTTGGTATACTAGTACCGCTCCCTTAGCACCCTTGATAACATTGAACACTTCAAATCATCTTTATTTACTTTCTATCACCAGACTCCATACTTCCCACCCTCTATTCATCATGTAAACTTCTGGAAGAAGTGAATTGCATCTGTCTTGTTCTTTGAGCAAGGACTCTGTCCCAATTGGGTCATCCCTGAGTCCAATCTGTATCTGAGATTTGAGGTACCATGGTTCATTTTCATTTTGCAACACAGCACTAAAAGTACAGCAGAAAAAAACTACAAGTGAAGAGATCCTCGGCCAACAGTAACAGCAAAAAGGAAGCCAGGTGTCATGGTGTACACCTATAATCCCAGCATTCAAGTGACTGAGGCAGGAGGATTGCCATGGGTTAGAGGCCAGCCTGGGCCACACAATAAGTTTGAGGCCAGCCTGAACTATAAAGTGAGACCTTGTCTTAAAAACCAAAAGAAAGAAAGAAAGAAAGAAAGAAAGAAAGAAAGAAAGAAAGAAAGAAAGAAAGAAAGAGAAAGAAAAAAAGAAAGAAAGAAAGAAAGAAAGCAAAAAGGACACAAGAAGTAGTTCCCTAGTACCTGCTAAATGTAAGGTCCTCTTGGTCCTGAGCTGTCCTTAAACGTATGTAGGCACTGTGCCCTCAGGATCCTAGCTTCTGAATTATTGTGATTTGGAAACACTTTTAATATATGTTCTCTAAATATTGCATTTCAACCTGAGAATAGTGACGATATTCTCCAAAACCAAATTCAAACTATGTAGTCCAATAAAAATGTATAAAATAGGACACAGCATTTAAGTTAGACCAATTGTATTTGCTACGTGAGCGTTGATCTCATGAATGGCATTTACATGGGTGAGGGATGGCATTAGCTTACACATATCCTTCCCAGGCTTGCTTGCCTCTGGTATCCAGCAATGAGTCCAATTTCCTTTAACCACTTGGAAAAGTGGCAAATTATAGAGAACAAATGTCCCTTCCAACAGCAGGAGAGACACCTGCCTAATGAATCAGCAGTTACGCAGATGGTGGGATGGGGAAGCCAAGCGGGAAGGATCTGGAGTCTGCTCATTCTGACGGCATCATCAGTGCCAGAGCGCTTCCCTCCTCTAATCCTGCTGGGCTGGACCACGTGGCTTCCACACAAATGCAGGTCACTGAGAATGCTGCTGCCGAGCTGCTCTTTCTTATTGCCAAGACACTGGAAAACCTAGAGCAAGTAGGAGAAATTATTTCCAAGCTGGTGCTTCTCATTTAAAGCAAAGTATCCAGATTTTAAAAGCTCTATTCTTTCATTCTGCACTTGGGGCTATGATTACCCTTTGATGTTGCACAAATAGCCACTAAGTTTTTATGAATGTGTACTGGGGATGAAGCAGGGAGAGGAGGAGGCAGGTTGGAGCCCTGTTTTGAAGGGCACAATTTACTCTCAAATGTATTTTAAAACACTATATTTACTTATTGAAAGAATCAAAATGTCATCATGTATGCCAAGACTGGGAGAAACATTTGGCCCTTTGTTAGCTGAGAGAGAAACATATCTACAGTACTCTGCTAATTGAATTTACCATTTTGCAAAAGTATCTCTGTTTAATTCATGAAATTTAATCACAATCATGCTGAGATTTATTGCTTCTCATTAATGTTTCCTTGAATGTGAGTGGAAAGACCTAGGGTTGAGAGGAAAGAAAGATTCTTTCCAAAGTATTATAAGACTTAATTTGGACTTCATTAAATTGCATTAGTTCACTAATACAGAATTTATGGCACTTACAGCAGAGAGTGGGTTGGTATTTAATCTTAGTTTAATCTATGAGAAAGTGATTTTTCTCTGCAGGTGAATGACATAAAAAAGTCCTTATGGGTAGAGCCTATATGCAAGGTAGAATAAATATTCATTAGGTACTATCTTTTACATATAAGTACTGTGCTAATTTCAAATTTTTAAATATTTTCATTAAGGAAAGTGTTGAAGACTACCACTTGACAGTAGTTTTCTACTTTGCATACTATTATAATTGTTTAGTTATTTGTTCTCTAGCCATTTCCACAAAAGATTTAAGTCAATCTATAGCAAAAGGCGCATTTGTATAGGCAAAATTCACCTTTTTTTCTGATGACATCACATGAAACATTGAAACATATTTTCACTAAATTGAGAGGATATTTTGAGTAGTCTAAAAATATGTGACAACTGTGAAATTGATTTTTAAGAGTTCTGGGAAGTGCTACAAAAATAGTGCAGCAATGTTACTAGAAATTCCAGATTACCAGAGACATCAACAATGTAAATATTTATTTGTGGTTTACCCCAAGAGAAACCTCTAGCTAACAGGATACTCTCCAGGCACCAGAAATCCAAGGATTCATCATTTTGTTTGATTAACCTGCTCCCTATTTTCATCTTTGGGACACCCCAGGTTCCAGATGGCCATCATGAATGAGAAAACTACCCCATCCATAGGCAAATTTAAGACAGGAAAGACATGTAAGCAATCTTCCTAGAAATCCCAAATAAAACAAATGCTTACAATTCAGTGGCCAAAACTTATTCACATGGTCACACCTTTCCACGAGAGAGAGAGATTTTGTTAAAGGGAGAAGGAGAGAGTAGACTTCAGGTAGAAACAGCTTGTCCTTGCCACAAATAGCCACTCACCGGCACAGCTGAAATTGTAGTAAAATCAGAAAGAGAGAAAGAAAATTAGGAGTAAAGAAAGTAAAATCACTTATGCAGTTACTGTGATTGAATAACAAATTTGCATTGAGGTTCTTGTTAGCCAGGGCAAAAAGGAATAATTATTTTTACTGAAGAAGCAAACATAGCAAGTTCTCAGAGCCAGGTATGGTGGTGTGCACACCTCCAAGCCCAGGACTCTGGCATTTGTGATTTAGCAAAACCTTGCCTCGAAAAATAATAAAGGGCTGGGGATGTAGTTCAGTGCAAAGAGTTTGGGTTCAATTTCAAATATTAATGAAAAGGAAAGAAAACAAACAAAAACCTCCATAGAGGCACAGTTCTTTCCAGAATTAAATTTCACACTGTTTCTCTCACTAGCACCACACATAAGTATAATAGCCATGTGTTCCAAATCTTTAAAGCTTACCCTCATTGTTAAATATCCTATCCCTTTGTTATATACCCTCCACATGTGTCCAACTTCTCATTTAGACTACGTGGTCACCAAGGGTACTGGAGACAGTGGAAAGCATAATTAAATGCTCCTCATAAGGTTGTTCAAGGAGTGGGAATCAATAGAATGGTGACGCACACATGTCTCAGTGGTGTCATCCCTGTGGGGCCTTTGTGTTCCAGGCCAGGAGTCCTGTCGATGCCAGGCATGAGTAAGTCCCGGAAAACTAGCTTAGCCTAAGTGAAATGCACACCAGATGGAGATAAGCACAGTCAGGGTTCTGTTGGGAAGACTGAGTGTGCTCTCGCTGGGGCCGTCTGTGCCTCTAGCTAAGGCCTTTGGGAAGCCAAGCCTCCACGAGGTGACACTCTTTGAACTGGTCATGAAAAAATCTCCATCACAGGGTCAAAAACCCCACAGTTAGTCCATTTTTCACTGTGGGCAGATCTACATGGAAATCCAAAGTTTTATATGAAAGCCAGGAATTGGAGGAAGTGACTCACTAAATACTTAATGCTAAGTCTTAAAGCTAAGACCACCTATTACCACATAGATGGAACAGTTTTTCCTAGAGATTGGAAACCACAGAAATCTTCTGGCTGAGATTCCTCAATCAGCAGAGCTTGTGTCCTGTTTACCTAAGAAGAGTTTATTTCTTCCTGTGATCTTTCACTACTTGGCTTTTTTTTTTTTTTTTAATCAAGTGGTATTGTCAGGGTAACTCTAAGAGCACATTCCAGGGTCTTATAGAAGCATCACACAGAAGTCCCCTTCAAATGACCTTTTGTAAATGCCAAGCACATGGCTACTACTTACTGAGGACTTACTATGCTCACCTGGGCAGTTCTACTTATAGGGGGTATGATCAAAATATACAGTGAATATTTAAATTTTAAAAATTGATTACAGTAAAAGACACATTGCCATTGATATCCTTCAAAATACTCCCTTTCACTTTTAACACACTCATTCCATTGTTCTTATCACTTTCTGAAGCAGTTCTAGCATTATTTTTCATGCTTTTATGAGGTGTGATCAAAAATACAGCCACAAGATCTAGCCATGTTGGAGCTTAGGGCGCTGAGCAATAAAGCAACCTGCCCATCTTCCTGGTAAGCAGCCATGACTCAAGCAAGTTGCAGGTGAGACAGGAAGAGAACAAGTCAGCGTCTCCCGTGAGCCTACAGGCGCACAACTGAGAATCAAACATCCCATCCCCCCTACTCTCCCCCGTTAACAACTGGGAGCCACTGAGCATATCTTAGGAGGATGACCATATGCCATATAGCAAATATGGGGGATTTCCTTCTGTCTTCTCTTTGAAGGCAAATATTGCCTTCACTGTTTTGCTTTGTTCTGATCAATTGTTTTGTTCTATTCAATATTCCATTTTGATAGGTTTTATAATGTTCTGTTTTTGGTTTGATTTTGCTATACCTGATTGAATGGACAACTATTTTGAAGATAACGGGATACACTATGGTACCTATTACTGTTATCCCAGTATCCTGCTGGGAAGTTCTGTACCAATTTCACTGCATTGTCTCAACTGGCTTTTTTTTTGTCTTGTTCTGTTGTATTTTACTACCTTCAAAGAAAAATGTACAGTCAACACTGCTGCCAAGTACCATTCAATGGAAGAGCAAGATCATAAAAACATCATAGTGTATCTTCATTTAACTTTTTCATCCAATACAACACTGTGAAATTTTTGGATCCTCTCCAAAGTTAAAATGACCATGAAAAATAAACATTTTCTAGCAATTCAGGCCTTTGGGGGCAGCGACAACATCACAACTAAAGACACTCCAGAAAGAGGACTTCCAGAACTGCTTCAGAAAGTGGCAGGAACAATGGAGTAAATGTGTTCTAAGTGAGGAGTAACATTTTGAGGAGGTTCATGGCACTGTCTTTTGTTGCAATGATTTTTAAAATTTTAAACATTCACTTTACTTTCCTATCACACCTCTTACACCCTCTCCTTAAATCCATTCATTAAATCTTGTAGAAAATATTATTTCCATCTTAAAGCTAAGAAAACTGAATCTTACAAGGTAGATTTATTTCCTGGGGCTGCCATAATGAAGTCACCACAAACCTGGTGAATTAAAAACAGAGAAATACATTCCCTCACAGTTCTGAAGGTCAGAGGTCCAAGATCAAGGTGCTGCCAGGACTACACTCCCACCACAGGATCTGCGGACCATTTGTTCCTCTTTCTTCCAGTTTCTGTTGCAGCTACATCATTCTAGTTTTTGCCTTCTGTCTGTCCCTTTACCTCTCCTCTGTGTCTTCTCCCATGCCCACCTCTTTTTTTGTATTGTAAGGATACCTGTTACTGGGTTAAGGTATACTTAGTAATTCTGGATAATCTCCTGTAAAGATCCTTAATTACATCTTCAAGAATTCATTTTTCACATTCCAGCTTATGGACCTATCTTTTGGGGGACCACCATTTGGTCTATTAAGAAAGATTAGATTTTTGGTTCAAAGCACTTTAGATAATTTGGGGGTAATACAGAATGAATGTATGTGGGTATATGAAGGGTTGCACCTACCTTTCAGAGAGTAAAACTAAAGCCTTAAGAAGAAGTCATCCTCACACAAACCCAACTGCTAAATGCCTCTATCCACAAACGTCTTCCAGGCTACCACGTATAAGACACAGGAATGATCAACACAAAGTGAATTTCTTGCTTACCACAATCCTCTGGTGCCCAAGTAGATTTCCTGAAGGACTGTCTCCTCTTTGGAGAGACTGTGCTGGAACCCACACCAAGAATCACATCACAGGTGAGTTAAAAGAAGGTAAATACAGAGAGCTCTCTGAATAAAGGTTTAAGGCTACAGTCTGATTATACCTCATTAACTTTTCATTACTTTGACTTCTGCAATATTGGATGGTACTGTAAGTGGTATCATGTCACAGTGGGTTGGTGACAGTGTTGCCCAACAGATGTGACAGTTTCTGCAGAGAGCTGGAGATGTGCCTCCTAACACATCCGCTGTGTGTCAGGCTCTCTGCTGTGTGCTTGGGGACACATGCACAGCGCAACTATAATCCTTGCTGCCAAGGCACCAGGAGAAGAGAGGCTGGTGATGAAATAAATGTGCATGGTACGATCCCAGCACTGCAGTATCCTAGATTTCAAAACAGAGGCAGGAAGGACTGGTTTTCAGCAGAGGCAGGACTCAGAAGTGTTCTCTCCAGGCATTAGATTGGGTTCTATACCCAAGATTATAGAAACTAATGATCTGCAGCTGGAATGAGAGTCTAGGTCAGCCTGACTGCAAATATATTCGCAATGTTCTTCCCATTGCATAAAGATATTCATGCAAGGGCAAAATAAATGAGATAGATGCATGTACCTTAAATGGCCTGACCTTATCCAAATTAGACCTTAGAATGCTTTCAAGGGTGGATGTAACATTTTTCTGGGCCTTTCTTTCTGAAATATCACCCATCTCCTCTGGCTGTTGAAGATGGAAGATGAAATAGCAAAATATTAAAGATTTTCTTTCAGAAGATGTCCTATGGTGTTGTTTTACTGTCTCCCTGACTGGGGAGAAACAGATAGCAAAATGGTCATATTACGTGTATTTTCTTTATTATTTTACCTGCAAATTTTCTCCCAAAGCTTAATCTTGTAATACTTAATAGTTTAGGCTAACTTCCCTCAATCTAATTAGTAAGATGACACATTCTTTGGAATAAAGGCACTGTCCTTTGATCTTAGTATCCCAAGGTAGTTCAAGCCTAGATTCTTTTTTTTTTATTCTAAAGAGGATAAAAGAATAAAAACAAACCAGTGTAAAAGACACAGGACTTCAAAACATTACAAAATCAACAATAGTTACCATAATGCCTTCTGATGTCTTCAAAATAGCTATTGATAAATTTGGATGTAGTACAAATCAAACAGAACAAAATAGGATATAAACAATAAAAACAAAACAATCAATGCAATAAAGGACTTCAAAACAAGCCTATAGGAAATACAAAATTGCTACCATAATATATCTTGCTATCTTTGAATAGCTGCTCCTGCCATTGGATTTGAATAATCAAACAAAACAAAAGAAAATAAAACTCAACCCAACAAAACAATGGAAATGATAGGACTTCCAAAATAAGACCATAGGGAATCAACAATGTCTGTAACCCTCAGAAGGAGATTCCCCTTAGATGCCACATTTTGTACCACTATCCTCTGAGCCTATGATCAGACCATTGGCCTAGACTAGTGAAACACCAGAGCACCACAAGCATCCAACTGCATTTCACATCCATAGCTATTATCACAGCCTGTGCTTCTCCAGATAAGCCAGTCGCTTACAGTGGGGGTGTTGGTACTTTTTGTTTACCAGCCCAAACACCGGAAGGGGCTGGGATCTGTCGGTTCCAGCCAGGTGGCAGCCAGCGCATGGCACTGGTTCCCAGACAGGATTTGCTTGTTGATGTGGCTTTGTTATCTATAACTGTGGTCCGTGAATGGTGCTGACTCACTGGGAGAGGCTGGGGTCTAAGCCTAGATTCTTGCATAGAATAGATGAGCAATAGAATTTTGTTGAAGCAAACATTCAACACCCTTATCTGACACTGAAATCCAGTAAGAATTTGTGTTAATCTTATTGTAAGTTCAAAGCAGTAAACCCTGTAGATAATATAATTTGGTGAATAATTATTATGTAAATGAGATTGCTTTACCTACTATTCTAAATTTATTTTAGACCACAGAAAATAATAGTTTCCAAATGTTAATATGCTTAACACCATGACTTTCCATGAAAAGACTAAACGTTCTAAAGGAGTAGAGCAAGCAAGCTGTGAGCCAAGAAATGTGCAATAGAAGAACTTTATTTTAATAATAACTTTGCTTTCCCCGTATTTTCCTTCACTGCCCTTCTCCTCATTCAAGGAGTCAGACTCTACCAGGAAAGCTGTAATGACACCCTGAGAGCATTGTCCCGGATTTGATCCTAAAAACCGGAAGTCCTAGCTAGGAGGTGGTGTCCTAGACAAATACTGGGAGCTTTCCTTGAAGATGAAGCAAGTATTTACCAGACACTGGGAGGGAGGAAGAGGAGAAAGTGATTCCTTCTGCTTCCCAGAGTTGAGAAGAGGGTGGGCAAATACTCATGTTATGTCTGATGGGCACTATGTGAGGGACAGTTCAGTAAATCTTACAAGTTTTAAAGTTATAGACCACTGGACCTTGTTACTCTACTGCTATATCAGTTTATGATGGAGTTGCATCCTTATAAACCCATAATAAGTTTTAAAAAGTGTGAGTCCAGCAATATATGTGCACCCATGTTTATAGCAGCACAATTTGTAATATCTAAATCTTGGAAACAAACCAAATGCCTGTCAACTGCTGAATGGATTTTTTTTTAAATACAATATTTTTATACAGTGGAGTACTACCCAGCTATGAAGAAAGATATAAGCTCAAGTCTTTTATAGGTAAATGGATGCAACTTGAGACCAAACTCATAAGTGAAATAAATCAGACTTGCTCGTGTAATATCATATTGTCTCCTTAGTGTAAAAAAACTGAAAGAGTAAATAAGACTCAAAATATACAATAGATTTGGTGAAAGGGAAAGAAACTGCTCAAAAGGAAAGAACAACTGGGATGGGAGAAAAGATTTTATAGATAGATAGATAATAGATAATCATACTACTAATCTGTTTATCAAAAGAATTGTTCATGTTTTCATTGTTTGATCATTTTTTCCTACCTCTATCTTATAATCTGAGCAACTACTTTGAAGATAAAAATATGCAATATAGCAACCATTCTTAATCTCCTATTATGTTGGTTTGAAATTCCATGCCATCATTTTTAGTCTTTTGTTTGGTTTTACTTTAAAGTAAAAAAAAATTTTTTTTAAAAGTGTGAGTTGAAATGCATTGAAAACACCTAACCTATCAAACATGGTAACTTAGTAACACAGCACACTATAGAGTTAGGTGTTTTCCTTTATGAATGTGTGGCTGTCTGGGGGCTGTCTGTTGATATCCAGCATCTACAGAAAGGATCAGACTATATACAGCTATATTCCCTGGGAACCTGGGAAAGGTTCAAAACTCAAAATTCAAAGCATGGTTTGTACTGAATATGTGTCACTTCCCCATCACTATAATTTTGAAAAATCTGAAGTCAGACCATTATAAGTGGAGACTACCTGAAATCAATTTGTAATAAATACTAAATCTAAGATTCAGTAACAAGAACTTCCAGTGGAGCTTCACTCACAATAGGAAAATATAACAGGAAATGACCAGGGCTGAATCAGTGGTGAGAAGGTAAAAGTGCTTTTGATTTTTAACTGTACTAGGATCATTTTTCTACATAAAATTTGGTGACAGAGGAGCGGCCTTGCCCATGGGCTGGTGTGCTCTGCCGGTGAGAGCTAGTGTGCTCAATTGCTCTTCTCCCATCGGCCAGTGGGTGTTTACTAAGAGTCTACTGGAATTGCCCTCAATGCAGCCTATGACAGCTGTGCTTGTAACTAAATAGTTTGCAAACTGATGCAATATGAGTGCAGGGAAAGAGTATTTCTACAGAAAGTGTGTTGAAAGACCTCATGAAAAGAAAGGTGCTAAACAACTGCTATAAGATATGGGTAAGACAACTACAAATGAATGGGAAAACTTCTAACAGTTTTGTACCAGGACTACTTGGCAAGGTCTTTAAATTCCGGTTCCAAACCCAGATTCTATAGATGGAGATGACACCCTTAAGGTTGTGTTTAGGTCAGACAGAGGACTGGAGCTCCAGCTGGCACAATCACAAAGATTGCAGAGTCCTGTTCTCTGTGCAAAGACTCTGGGGAATGTATACATCTGAATGCTTTCTATTGAACTAAAATGCATAAGGTTATGTGTGTAAAAATTGGTAGGACTCCACAATCTGATTCCTTGTCTATTAATGGAGCAACTGCTGAGACACTGAGTCAGAGGGAGACTACTGCACATCCATAAAAAGACCTTCACAATCCACCACCAGATAGAAGAATCATGTTAAAATATGCACAGCACAATCCCATTCATGTAAAAAATACGGGTGTCAAAATACAAACTGCATTTTTAAAGCCATCTAATTGGTGGGAATATTGAATGACATTTATTCCTTATTTACATTTTGCATATTTTCTTCTATGTCTACAGTAAATATTTTGTGGAAAAAGTTACAAGGAAAGTATGATTTTGCATGGAAAAACATACACTTGTACCCCAGGATCTAAGAAAGTAGAAGTAGCTGCATTCAAATTTCCTTTTTGTACCTACTGTGATTTAAATAGTGCAGAAGATGAATTCCCAAAGTCACTTGGCAATGATATTTGGGAGGCCGTTGAGGGGAAATTGGGGTTAGATGAGGTCATGGGGGGAGGGGCTCTATGAAGACATTGGTCGTCTCACAGAGGAAGCAGAACCTGAGTAGAATGCTTGCTCTATCTCACCCTGTGATCTCATCTCATCAGGAAGCAGCACAAGGTCCTCACCAGATGCTGGTACCATGTTCTGAACTTCTCAGTCTACAGAGCCATGAGCCAAATAAACTTCTATTTTGTATAAATTATCCAGTCTTGGGTATTTCATTACGGCAACAGAAAACAGACTAACATAATCCAGTCTTACTGGATGAAGGATCTACCATACTCCACTATGACTCCATTTTAAACTAATTCCATCTGTAAAAACCTTGTTTCCCAATAAGGTCACATTGTGAGGTACTGGTCGTTAGGACTTTAAAATATGAATTTTGGGGATACATAGCAGAATTCATCACAGCCAAGGACTCCCCTCTTGCCAAACTCCAGTCTGCTGGACTCAGCTCACTTTGTCTGTGACACAAGCATCTATGCCTGCTTGGCTTCATTCAGAAAAATGTCCTAATGTCTCCCATTCATCCTGCCACATGAGGCAGAACAGAGTAAGGTGACACCCAGAAGCCATCCCCAAGAATATCCCATCCTTTCCTTCACAGGACTTGATCTCAGCACACTCCAGGAAAAGCAACCTTCTTAGGGATGCAGAGCTTTCAGATGGGAATATCCCACCTACAAGGAAGCTCACTTCAAACCTGATGGAGGAAGAAGTTCCTGGGGTTCTTCTGGTTCTGCTGACTTAGGTCCTGCATCCCTATTGTGGGAATGATCCCCAGCTACCCCTGGCCCTCAGAGATCCTATGCAGGTCATCTGCTAATATGTGTCCTCACCATCCTTTGGATCCCACAGATGAGTCAGTCTGTTTGCTTGTCCAAACTCGAGAGCTCAACAAGATGTCAGATGTCAGTTCTATTCCTGTTCATTCTCTTGCCTCTATGTGGCTGTAACCTCTGGGATTGACAGGAAGGTAATCACAATGACACATAATCTGAGCCCTAAAGCCACCCAGCACCTTTTCGTTTCTCCTTCTAAGGACACCCTGTCCTACAGGCTGCCATTGGAAGCCCTGCTACTCTCCTGCGGGCAAAGCTCTTCAGCTTTGTGTTAAGTCTGAAGGTTGTAAAGGGAAAGTAAGGTCTCTGTTTTCTGGTTGCATCTCCAGCAGGAAGACATGGTTTGGGATATTCCCACATGTACATCTGCCCAGTGTTTGCATATCTGAGTCTTCCCAACAGGCTTACATCTAGTCAAAAGCAAAAGCTCTGTGATCAGAGGTCATCCATGGAGGTCATTGCCTACTGTTGTCCTCACAATTTCTTCTGGGCATTGGTGGCTCTTGGGCCTCTGCACAGCTCTACTGCATGGGCAGAGTCTTGAGAAGAGGAGATGATTCACTGCTCAGGAGTCTGCACCAAATGCCAGGTGCAAGCTGGCTTCCCTGGGATGCCCTTGAGATCACCTCCCTCCCTGAGCAGCTGCACAGCGACTGCAATTTGACCCAGCTTCCTCTTAATGGTCCAGAGCACTGAACTTCCAGTGAACTGCAGAGCTCTAGGACTCTGGAATTCTCTTCTCCTCTTGGCTGGCTCAGACTAATTGGAATGAATTTGGGGGACATTTTTTTTCAAAGCAAGTAAATGAGGGAGAGAGAGAGATAAGTAGAAAGAAAGGGAGGATAGGAAGAAGGAGAGAGTGAGAGGGAGGGAAGGAGGGAGAGAAAGAGAGAGAGAAGAGAGAGAGAAGAGTAGACATAGACATAGACATTTGAATCAGCCTGAACCTAGGAATGATTCATTACCTTTTAGGCAAACAACTCCTTGGGTCAAACCTGCCTTACATGAAAGATAGGAGCTCATTAGCAGAAATGCTTGTTCTCCCTTTGAACTCCCGACAAGCACCTCTGAGAAGCATCCTCAGTTCACCCCGTCTGTCATGGTTATGGTGAGGAACATACTTTCTTTTTGCCTCTATCCAATGGCGATGATTCAAAGCTTGTGTTGGGCTGTGGAACTGGTGGGAAGGAGCCCACCTAGGTTTCTAAAGGTGAAGGGTGGTATGGTGAGGTGGCTGCCTTAGGAGTGTTCACAGTCTACCAATAGCAAATAAAAAAGCCTGTAGGTAGAATCTTAGTGATACAATAGGGTGAGAGGACCACATGGAGACCAGTTAATGGTAGTATGTTTCCCAAGACTTCCGCTTCACAGCCTCCTTTCCTCTACACAGTGACCCGGGGAAATCGCCTCTCTGAGGAAAACTGAGGTCTGGCTTACTCAACTGGTGAGAAAGTTTAAAACAAGCACGAGGCTTGTCTACACATCAGTCACCCTGATCTATCATGGAACCAGAGAATGAAAATCTCCTTAAATTTCCTTTTGCCTTTTTTCTGACTTCTCGTTTGGAGTTATTATTATTATTTGTACACTCAAATCCAATTTGACTTCTCTCCAAGCAATCAGGGTGCCCCAGAAGGTCATGAAGCAGGATTATCTTGCCTTCAGCCTTGCACACCCAGCCCAACTCTGCCTGTGGCTAACACCCCACATTTATAAGCCCTTTTTCTCTGCCCCATAAATCAGGTATATAAGTAGGCTTGCTTATCAATAGCCTATCTCTGAACAGCAGCCAGGAATCATCAGATCATGGCCAGGAGGTCAACTGATAAATACCCTGGTTCATATTTTTATATTGGTATTTCAAAGGAAAAGGGCTTCTTTAAAAGTTTGAAGATCTTAAGCAAAGAAGTTTTGAATAGTCATTCATATACTCTTGATTCCAGCATGAGTCTTTTCTGTCAAAGTGAGCTCTCGCTCTCTCTTTTTCTCTCTCTCTCTCTCCCTGAATTGGAGATGAACTCAGGGTCTTTTCACTCAGCTACATTTCCAGGCTTTTTGTTGTCTTTTGCATTGACACAGTATTTCACTAAATGGCTAAATTGCCTAGGCTGGCCTCCTTGTGATCCTCCATCTCATCCTCCCTGAGTTCTGGAATTACAGGTGTGTACTACCATGCATGGATGGAAATTATTTTAAGAGTCTGAAAGAGAAATCAAGGAAACAGAATCAATAGGTCAAGGAAAGGTGAAAGGGGACAGTCTCTTACCAATCATACCAGACTAGGGATCAATCGAGTGTGACAGTTATGACCAAATTGCTATGATCATGGAATCTACTAATTTGTTTAGCAAATATTTGCTAAGAAGGTACTATTATACTAAGCACTGAAAATCCAGTAATGTGTTAGTCTGGATCTTTTAAGAAATATACACCCATCAGAATTAGTAATACAGGGTATTTATTAGAGAGACACCCACAAGGGGAAGGATCAAGAGGAAGGCTGGGAGAGCAGTAGACTGACCCCAGGAGAAGGAGAGAGGGTAGCAGCACAGATAATTTGTGTGTTATCTTGGCTAGGCCACAATGCCCCAGTTTGACCTATCATTTTAAATGTTTCCATATAGGCAATTATTAAATAATATTGTTTAAATCAGTTGATGGAGTAGATTCCTCTCCATAATGTAGAGGAGCTGCATGCAGAAAGACCCAAGCAAGGGGGAATTTTTCCAGCAGTCAGTCTTCAGACTCAGACTGGAAATCTCTGGATCTCCACTCTGCTGGCTACCCTGCAGATTTTGGATTTGTACCTCCTCAATTCCATGAGCCAATTCCTTAAAATAAATCTCTGAACACTGTCTTTCTGTATATGCACATCCACATCTTGTGGGTTGTTTCTCAGAGAACTCTAGTATGGGAAGGGAAGGAGGTTGCTATAATGAAATACTCCAGAAAGTTAATTTATTAAGAAACAGGTCTTTAACTCACAATTCTGGAGGTTCTAGTCTGATCAGTTGGACCCATTGCTCTGGACCTGTGGCAAGGCAGCACACTGTGGCAGGAACACATGGTGGAGCAAAAGTACTTCTTTCAGCTAGGAAGTGAAGAGGTGGAGCAGACACCCAGGTACCACAGTTCCTTTTGAAGACACACCTGCCTTGATCTGAGCACTTCCCACTGGACTGTACCTCATAAAATTTCTTCTACACCTCCCAATAGTGCCATCCAGCACCAAATCTTTAATGTGGGTTTTTGAGGGACCTCCAACATCCACACTATAGCATTTAGTTCTAAGTGTCTGGCAATGTCACCGGGGCATCATCTGCAAGCCAATACAGCCCATCGTGTCTCTCCCAGCAACAGTCCTGTCTTAAAATCCATGTTATATGCAATCACTTTGTGGAGGGTCACCCAAACCACTCTCCTTGAACAAAGAACAGTTACCTCCATTTTGACTAAACCTGGCCCTATATGCATGTACTGCTATGTACAGAGCTGGCTTAGCCATTTCCTTTTCCCTTCAATTGGCTCTAAGCCAATTGTAAACAGGGCCAGCTGAGGTGCTGATGCATAATCTTTGAAACTAGGCAGCAGTCACTATTTCCTTGCCCCATGACTCCCATCAAAACATGATTAAACCTGGTGGGATATAGAGCCACTGCTCCAGGGCAGTCAACTAGATTGAAGCCTCAGAATAAAAGAATATGACTTCCCAAGGCAGAAATGTTTGCACATCAGAGCTGAAGCACTGCCCACTAAACATTAAATGCTACTCCACTGTGTTATGTAGATTACTCTTTCTGCGTATCCTTCTCTCTGCATATTGCAGAGGTGATTTTAGGCCACCTACCTCACCCAGCTCACGGTGCTCACATATTTCCTGCTGTTCTCACAGTCACTCATCCTCAAGCCACTGCCTTCTTCAATAATTAATAAAAATCTGGGTTAGCCCCTGGGTCAAAGCTTTTGTTCTGATGAACCTTCATCCTGACCAGACTAAGGACTCCTTGGCCTCCCATAATTATAAATATGTCTCAGTGTCTTTATTCTCACCATTAGTTGCACTGGAAGTGGTAGATTAAAATTAACTCTCTAGAATTCCAGTAACATTCCCATGGAATTACAAATTTAAAATTTCCTGGACCACGATGAGGACAGGAAAGGGATCTCTATACACTGCAAGCACAACCCCAAGATGCATGGCTCTGGTATGAGCACAGTGGTGGGTTTCTGAGCATAGAGTCTGGGTTTTTGTCCAATTATGCTTCTCATAGTCCAACACGTGGGAAATATGTTATCATGGCTGCAACATGTAACTGATACATAGTTATAAATTGCTGCTGTTAAAGATAAGGCATCTAACCAAGGACAATAACCCTAATAAGGAAAACATTGTATGCATGTTAGGAATAGGTTCTACGGAGAAAATTAAGAGAGATGGGTTGGGAGTGAATGATTTGAGAATAGCTTAATAAGAACAGGAAGTAGTAAACTTCTAACGCAAATGTCTTGTGCATCGTGGAGCTCATTTTAACTTAACATGTGCAACTAAACCTGATCCATTCATCCAAAAGACATTCTTAGCTGAGTGCGGTTGCGCATTCCTGCAATCCCAGCACTCACGAAGCTGAGGTGGGAGGATCGCTGCAAGTTCAAGACCAGCCTGGGCTACAAAATGAGCTCAAGGCCAGCCTGCACTAGTGTCAGCCTGTCTCAAAAAGACAAAAAATAAAAAATAAAACAAAGGACATTCTGTAGGTTTCCACTCATGCCAGCCATAGGTTGCTTTTGACTGTTTACTCTTACCCTCTACTATACTCTCTGCATGCACCACATTTATCACCCACACAGCTCTGTAGTTCTGGCTGCTCTTTGCTTTTGGTCAGCCTGAATTTGTGGCCTGTGCACACTGACATTTACTGTCTTTTGTTGGGAATGTTACATTTTCTAGTGCCTGGTCTTGTGTCAACAACTATGTATGCCCTAGATCTCTTAGAATAATCTCTTTAGATATTCTCTCCATTTTCAAATTATCAAACCCCACATTCTAGTTTGTTTGGATACAAAATGTCATCAGTGTGGTTTTAGTTTTTTCTGGTAGTGTGTAGTGTGATGGGAGAATTGAGCCCTCAAGAAATTTATTTGTATTTACTTATTCATTTAGTTGTATCCCATTTTGTGTTTGCAAATGCATCTTAGATGACTTCAGGGATAAATGTAAAATATAATGAGTCAGAAAGGAAATGATGAACCATGTCAAGTAGTTGGGGAGGAGCAGTTCTTTAACACAGAGAATCACTTACAATGGTATTGAAAGACTGGAAGAACAGAAGGAGGACATAAAGGTAATCCACAGATCAGTAATGAAAGGAAACAGTCACCTGTCTGTCACCTGTACTCCCTACTGCCTTGGGGTCTTTATTGGACTGTCGATTTCATTTAAAAAAAAAAAACCCTGCAAGTAATTTTAGGCCCTGCATTACACACAGATTGTAATTCTCCTGGAATTCTAATAGCATTATGGAATTTCAATGGGAAAAAGCCTAAACACAAATGAAATTTGCGTTTTCATAAGCTCACTTGCAAAGCAATTTGAGAATCATGATGATACAGGCAGCTCTGAATTGTTTCAGCTCACCAAATTGCTCCCTTTGAGCAATAATCAAAAGATCAGCTCTAGGGAAATGCCAGGTACAACTGCCAACCTGATTCCTGGATTCAAATATTTTTAATGTGGGCCAGGATCCGTTGGTTTTGAGAAGCTACTCCTGGCAATATTGTGGCATGATTTCCTGGAATATCGTAGAGAAAGCCTTTTAGTGCATGAAAACTGTTTTCACAAATATAACCCATCTATGCCAAGACAGGTCACTTGAAAAGCAATTGGTTTATTATGTGTTCTGCAGAGATGTGATGAGGTTTTTTGAGAAGGTGATAGGGGAGACAGACACCTCCACGCTTCTAAAAATGATTTGTGTAAGCAAAATTATGTCACAGCTCTCAGCATCTGCAGCTTTTTCCCTTTCAGAGGCCCCAGGAGGGAAATGAGACCTTCCGCAGTAGTTACTATCACTGCCTGCTTGGCCTAGACAAAAGGAAAAACAATTTCCCTCTGGAAAAAATCACCATCAGATTTGGCCGAAGCAATTACCAACATTTTATCTCTAGGGAAATATTTTTATGTCAGCGATTGGCAGCCATATATAGTTAAATCCCTTGGAGGTTTATTCTAATGACATTAAGCCTGGGAAAAGGGGTGACTAAAAGCTGGTAACTGGTCAACTTGGAGGCAGAATAACACCAAGGGGAGTAAATTACCAAATTGCATCCAGTGACTCAGAGCTCCCAGGGGTGGTTATAGTGAAGATTCATTCCATCCTTGACTTATTAGCCATCTCACATGCTAATAGGCACCATTGGCAACCCCAGTCTTGGCCTCACGCAGATGTTCTGACATTTAAAATTAGGAATTAGACAGGGAACTAAAGGGAATCTCCGCCCACATATGATATGCCAGTGACCTTGATTGAACTTTAATTCTTGTTCACTTAACCCACTCAGCTTTCTAAACAGTATTACAGAATAGTGAAAAGGAGACCCACTTATCAAGTAGGAGGACACTGACACTTTTTAAAATGATGATACTTTTTACATGACTATTTTATGTTGTATTCTGTTCAGGTCCTGCTGGATACCATGAGATCTTAGTCACTTTCTTGTCACTGAGAGACAATACCCAACACACACAAATTAAATGAGGAGAAGTTTATTTTGGCTCACAGCTTGTAGAGGTTATAGTCCATAGTCTGCTGGCTCCAAGGCATGAGAGCATGGTAGAGGGATAGGAGAGAAAGAGCTGCTCACCTCACAGCAACCAGGAAGCAGAGAGTCAAGGGATGAGGACAAACCTCTCCGGGTCATGTCCACAATGACCCACCTCTTACTAGATCCCACCTCCTAACAGCAAGGCAGCTATAATGTGCCCATAATCCAATCACCTTCCAAACACATGAGGCTTTGGGGGCCAGTTTAGATTGAAACCGTAACACAGGGTAAATACATTAATACATAGTCTCTGCTCTCCTAGGGTCACAATCTACTGAAGGAGACAAACATTAGTCAAAACCCCCACACACAATTGCTGTAAAATTCCATCTGTTGCAAGGTGTCTCCTTTGGCAGAGGAAAATGGTACTGGAAAAGTAAATAGAGATCCCATATGAAGAGGGTAGGGAGGGCTTCCCTGAAAAAGAGATTAAGCTGAGATCTGAAGAAAGAACTAACTAGGTTAAAGAGCAGAGAGCAGAGGAGAACGACAACAGCACACACCAAGGCAAAAAAGATACATGATTCTCCAAGTAGTTGTGTGTCTTAATTTCTCATTGCTGGACAAAATACCTAACACTCACAAGTTAAAGGAGGACAGATTTAGTTTAGCTCACAGACTATAGAGGTTTCAGCTCACAATCTGATGATACCAGTGCAGGGCAGTATGGCAGAGGAGAAACAGTCTATGGTATGGTAGGCAGGAAGGAATAGATCTCTTCTTTCCCTTTTTATTCCATCCAGTCTGCAAGCCTATTGGCTGGTACCATCCACACCAGGGTGAGTCTTCCCTCTTCAATAAATCCATCACCCACACCAGAACTGTGAAAACCTGAGCAGTGGTCTAATTAAATATCATTTACCCATGATCCCGTATCACACACTCATGAACCATTCACTCCCAAAAGCTCCACCAATGAGCTATGAGGCTTTAAGGGGACTTCTAGATATAAGCCATGACCTTAAAGTATGTGGTAAGTTGCTATGACAAAAGACCCTCCAAATAAAATGCTTCAATTGACAACAGTTTATTTATGTCCATAATCATTGTAGCTTAGCATAACTGATGCCATCTTGTGCCCTGTATTGGACTCGTGCCCTATGTTTGATTCAGAAGAATGAAAAATTACTCAGGGTGTAAATCCCATGAGAAAAGCAGAATGAGCTGCACCCACAAGAGAGAAAAATTAACCTGCTCAACAAAGAAGCGGGACACAGATGTCAACCAAAATTAATGTATGATTCTAGCTAAATTGTTTCCAACAGGATGTCTTGCTTTGTGGTTTTCTGCTTTAAATGCCCTGTAACCCTCCAGTTTGGGACCACTCCTTTTGGCTCTGAAATAGGGGTTTACAGGTGGTTGCTGAGCTCAGCTAATAAAATCCCAAAATTTATCAGTTTGGTGCTTGGTTTCCCATATTGTTTATGAACCCACTTCAATAATAATCATCTAGGATGAGGCAGCTCTGCTCCATTAGGTCATTCAGAGACCCAAGCTCCTTCCATCTTATTGCTTAGCCATGCCTAGGATTCCGGGGCCTTTTCCTCATCCACACAGCCAGCAAAATCACATCAGCATTTCAGCCCAAGAAAAGGGGATTAAAAACAAAATGCGATGAGATATTATAATACCCATTGATCATTCTCTGTTATTCGGTTCAGAAAGCCCTGGAATTCTTTCACTATATGCATGGCTTTATACTATTGTGTTATGTTTGATATTATTGTAATTGAAACTATGCTCAACTATAGCAGAGTAAGAGATATGGTGTTAGATACTGTTGATGTCCAGTTGACTTAATGTAAAGTACTGT